>JARFYF010000001.1:115420960-115436418 GCA_030265395.1 Rhina ancylostomus
CCACAGATGCTGAGCTCCTCCAGTAGATTGTTTGTTGCTCTAAACAATTACTTTCTCTCACTCAGGCCATTTAGCCTGATCCATCAATAAAACCTTTGGCTAAATCCAGGTTGCTCTTCCTGAGCTGCTCACTACACTTAAACAAAACTGAAAGCAAAGATGATCTCCCAATTTCCCACCCTACAAAACATCTCCTTAAACTTCTCCACCTTTCCAACTGCGAGAAACTCATGAACCTCTTTACCATGAGGGTGGATAGCAACCATTCGGTTCCGTCAATTCTAAACTCCTTTCACATTTTTTGAATCCTCCTCCTAAAACCTTCTGTCTTTAAATGTCATGTTCTTGATTAAGCTTTGGATACTTTGGGACATATGTCTACATTCTAGCACAATGCTAATGCAGGCTGTTGCTGGTGTAGCATGGCCAACCCAAGCACGGTGGGACCCAGCTTTATGTGGTGTGTCAGGTGTTTAACCTGCTGAAACATTTGGCTGCAATCAGGTCAGCATAATACTTTAGCCATATCAGCATGATTTGCTTACCTTTACTGCTGTGTCCTCTTTTCCTGATCTAGAAGCGCAGTTCAGCACGTCTTTTTTCTCTGCAAATGCCTCTGGCTTGGGTCGGGTATGGGAACAGCTAAGTATTTGGGGTGGGGTTCAAATTGGCCATGGTTGGGTCAGGTTTCAATTTTATAGCAGAGCAGACCTGTAGTTGTTACCCAATGGTTTGCCTCTGAACTAAAATTTGATGCTAAAAGTAACAGTTCCACTCAAACTGCAGTCTGGCACATTGTGACAAGAAGTTGGGAAGCTCTTTGCCCTGTTCTATGCTGCATTTCACAGGCCTTTTCCCTGTGCCTTCCTGCTGTGAAGTAAACTCACTTAACATTTCTGCCACTTCGAAGGAGATTAACAACTGGTTTAAGGAATGGGTGTGAAATGACAGAAACGTACACAGCTGTTAGTAAGTTTCCGCTAACTAAAACTCACAAGAGAAATATCACTGAAGTACCCATTTAATCTTTACAAGCCTGTGAAAATGCATTAACTCACTATGACTACAGGCATGTAAAAATATGCACACCTTCCATAAAAAAGTTACACCTACAAACTCAGAAAGGCTAAGAATTTTAATCTATTAACTGCAGGGTGTCATCTCCCCTCTACACTTGTGAAGATGAGAACATGTCACCCCGTGATTGAAAGCTTTTAAAGAAACAACAAAAATGTGGTGTGACAGGAGAGACGAGAAATATGGTAAAATCAAATGGGGAGCACCACAAAGCAAGAGACGTTATTGTAGTAACATTTATCTATCAATCAAGAAAACATTATTTTCATCAAATTTAATTTAAAGGAAATCACCAAGTCATTGTCAATAGGCAGGAAATTTGTCCAATAACATCATCTGCTAACAGAAATATTGCTTTATAATCCTGTAGCTGATGCCCTACAGAACTAACAGAAAATGCAGAAGGTAATTCTTAATTCATAAATGGTAGAGTTCAAGAAACCTCACCTAACTTTTCTGTAAAATGAGAAAAATGCAAAAAATTTTTAAAAGTTCAACACAATCAACATGTAAAAGCTATTCCATTCCGGACTTTATTCCACCTATTTAACAACACAAATGGAAGTTCCATATAAATTAATTTGAAAATTAGGATTAGTAGAAAAGCAGTAGTGAAGAAATCAATGGGATTAAATACCAATAAATCCCCTGAACCAGACAGCTAACAGGCTAAGGTTTTGAGAAAGGAGGATACAGCATTTCACAGACAGATTAGTCTTGACCTCTGGAGTTTCCCACTTTGTAGAATGTCCTCTCTGGATTTTGGCAAATTTAGACACACAATTGAAGAAGAATTGGAGAATAGATACGGAAGTATAGGCAAGCTGGCCTGACATCAGTAGAAGAGAAAATATCAGAATCAATTAGAGACACCAGAAGAGAGCACATAAAAAAATCTCAACATCCACTATGGGCAGGCATGGTAGTGTAACAGTTAGTGTAATGCTTTACAAGCCAGTAACCTGGGTTCAAATCCAGCTACTGTCTGTAAGAAGTTTGTATGTTCTTCCCGTGTCTGAGTGGGTTTCCTCTGGGTGCTCCGGTTTCCTCCCACATTCCAAAGACATACGGGTTAGGAAGTTGTAGGCATGTGATTCTGATATTACATTGTTTGTTTCGATGTACATGTGACTAATAAAGATATCTTGACTTATCTTATGTATAAAAATAATTTGGATGGAGAGACCAAGTATGAAAGTTTCTCATGGATCAGGTGTCTAAAACCATACAGGCTAAATATAAACCAAGATGGTGCCAGAGCGTGGCGACTCGTTGTAAGCTGCTCTATGAAGAGCTAATCATTACTTTTACAATAATCGTTCTACTCTTTTAAATTTAAATTCTATGTCACTAGGTATCTGTGACACTTTACTCTGTATTCTGTTTTTGTTTTTACCCTGTACTACCTCAATGCACTGTGTAATGAATTGATCCGTAGAACAGTATGCAAGACAAGCTTTTCGCTGTACCTCGGTACAAGTGACAATAATGAACCAATACCAATACCAATATGGGGGAACCACTGGACATGGTGATCTGGAATTTCAAAAAACCTTCAATAAAGTGCCATAGAATAATTTGGATGAGGAGAGACCAAGTATGAATATCCAGTCTGAGAGATGATGCAAAGCTAGGCGGTAGTGTGAGTTGTATGGATATTGAAGGGAGGCTTCAAGGACTCTTAGAAAGGCTAAGTGAATGGGTGAGGACAAGCAAGATGGAATACAATCTGGAAAGGTGTGAGATCTTCCACTTTGATAGAAAAAAATAGAAATGTCGAGTATTTTTTAAAATGATAAGAGAATGGAAATTATACACAAGTCTGAACTACACTGAACGTTAGCAAGCAGGTACAGTAAGCAACTAGAAAGGAATATGGTACATTGGCCCTAATTAGAAAAAGGTTTAAGTAGAAGAATAAAGATACCTTACTGTGATAACATGGAGCCCTGGTGAGACTGCATCTGGAGTGTTGTGTGTTGCTCTGATCTCCTTACCCAAGGAGGGACATACTTGTGATAGAGGGAGTACAACAATCATTCACCAGGTTGATTGCTGGGATGAGGGAGATTGAATTATGAGGGGGGATCAAGCCGTCTGGACCTATTCTCTCTGGAGTTTAGAAGAACGAGAGATGATGTCACTGAAATATCCAAAATTCCTACAGGACTTGACAAGGTCAATGCAGAGATAATGTTTCCCCTGGATCAGGTGTCTAAAACCATGCAGGCTAAATATGGGTGAACCAGTGGGCATGGAGATCTGAAATTTCAAAAAGCCTTCAATAATGTGCCATAGAAGAGGTTACTGCAGAAAATCAGTGCTTGGACTTTGGCTATTTACTTCCTATATCAGTGACTTAGATGAGCAGACTGAGCATAATGCATCTAAGTTTGTGGATGATGTAAAGCTAGACAGGAGAGTAGGACACAAAGAGGAGATAATCCAGAGAAGCTTTTAGGTCCTAAAGCTACAATTAATTCTTATTATAAGTGGTCAAGCAAAAATGCTAAATATCTATCCACAGTCATTTTTCCAGAATTTAATTACAACATTTCCACACAGAACATAATTCTGAGACCCACATAAGGTTTCTAAATTCTCCAAATGCCCCTCAACTTTCACTCATCACTACATATTTACTCTGTTTTTAAGCAGCTTTGCTGACTGTTGATAATTCACTCTCATTACCAGCAACGTACTGTTGCTGCAGCATACACCATCTGCTAAGTGCAAGACTGTTACTCACCCGGGTTACTCCAATATCATCTCCCAAACACATAATCTCAACCATCTAGAAGGAGAAGGTCATAAGTGCATGGGAACACCGCTCCCTGCAAGTTCCCTTCCAAGTCACACAGCATCTGACTTGGAAAACTATCATGCTCCATCATCACTGTTGGGTCCAAACCCTAGAATTCATTATCTGGTAGCACTCAAGTCACATTTTCAACAGGAGGACTGTATTAAGTTAAGAAGGTGACTCGCCACCACATTCTCAAGGGCAATCAGAGTTGGATATTAACGATGGCCTTACTAACTGCATACAGCATAATGCACTAAAAGTGTCTGCCATCAACGTGCATGGAGAAAATAGCCCCCGTGTCTCTACTTGCTTCTTTGATGAAAACAAGCTCAATCTGGTGACTTGCCCTTCGTAGCTTAGGTACTGATTTTTGGAAACCACTTCATTCTTATTTGAACCAACTCAGATCCTCTGATCTCCATTAAAATGTGAAATTCCATGAATTGCACACAATGACACCAACTTAGATTTATAATGCAACTTCACAGGATCATTATCAAATGAAAATAAATATCATTAGAAGTAGAAAGATGATCAAAGACATGGTCAGTTAGATAAATGCAAACAGTGTCTTCAATGAGGAAAGAAATGTAGAAAAATGGAGGAGTTTGGGGAAGGAATTCAGGAGTTGAAGGCACAGCCAACAAAAATGAGCAATTAATTTTGGGGATAAGCAAGAGCCCAGAAATGGAAGAACACTGTTACCTCACACCGTTGGAGGCTTGGGGCAGGTTACAGAGATAGTGAGGGGAAAAGCATTTGAAAACAAGGAAGCAAATTCTAAAATTAAAGTGTTGCTTAACTGGGAGCCAATTTAAGTCAGCAGTCTCTGGACTTGCTATGAGTAATGATACAGGCAACATAATTAACAGAAAGTAGAGGCTGAGAACCATTGAATAGACACATCCAGCACTAACAAAGGCATGGATGGGGGTTTCAGCAGCAGATGAGCTGAGGCAGGGAAAAGCTAGCCAATGTATGGAGGTGGAAATATTTCAAACCCTTACTGACCCATACGAGGTTAGAAAACTTGTTTTGATTAGAGAAAAATTCTTTGAGCTACATCCTGGTGTTTGATTACATTGGTTGATAACAGCTTCACATTAACTGAAACTTTCAGTGTGGCTCCACAGGGTTCAATAGAAAACCGCTCAAAGGACCCAGGAAACTAATTTCTTTGTCATTTAAAATCCATGTCCTTATCTGATTCAGCCTTTCCGCTGTTGTATGAATTTCCCTCCTGCTCACATCAAATGTGAAAAACCACATCACAAGAATTGCATCTGACCCTTTATTTTGCTTAATCCATTACACCAGGAGGCTGTCTCAATTCAAAATGATCAATATATCTATTATAACAAGATACACAACAAAATCATTCACTTTAAAATCTGCACAATCACATCAGTTATTTATAAGATCAGAGGAATTGCAAGTTCATTGAATGCATTGTACAGTTTCTGTCCATGAAGGGGTTTCAGCGACACAATATCATGAAATACACAAAACCAGCATCATACCTACACTTTGAAAGTGATACAAGATTTTAAAATCTAAATTTAAAACAACACTCAAGATGTTTTATAACATTAACCATTCTTTTGCTGATAAATCTTAAAACCCACTAATGTGACTCAGTGCCACATACCTCGATCCTGAGGGACAGTCTAAAATTATTAGACAACACTCCTATGAGCCATCCAGCGACACTTCACAACACTAAAGGGACAATATAATTGAAAGTTGTTGTTGTTGTTATTTACTTTGGTACTCAAGAAGAGGAGCAATTATTTATTTTCGCATGAGAGACACCACTTGTTGCAGCATTACCATGTATACCAGAATTTCACAGCCTCAGATGAAAGCAGTTAAACTGACACAGGTGACTGTGGAATCCATAAGTGAAGTTAATCTGTCTGAGCTTGAGGAAAATAATACATCTGCCAGCATTTTGTGCCTTGATTGCTTTTCAAAACTTCTTTCTGCAAAATGTGTACAGTTGATAGTGGATGAACTAGAATCAGTCTCATCCATAATGCAACACTGTCAACAAATCTGCCAACATTCAGTTTCTAGACTCACAGAGGTATCAGGAAGTCCTTTTGGGACAACGTGTTGCTATATACTATAATGAGTCAAGAGACAACAAGGAAGATTTGCTAACTATTCTATAATACACAGAGTACATTTAACAAACTCTGTGTATTTTCCCATTTGAAATTGGTAAGAATAAGACTATGTTATTCAGCAAATTTTCCATTTCTGAAGTGAAATGCATGTAAAATTAATACAACTGCAACATCCAACTCCTGGAAAGAAAACAAACTTTCCTTTTGTCTTGCTGCCTTAGGCACACCATGGAGGATTTAGCCTGGAATGAGGATAAACTGCACTATTGCAATGTTACATTAATGCACAAGTGACATGGTGAAGCAGCTACAATGTTGGGAATATCAAAGTTACTGCGAATGGATGGAAATTTTTAATTAGGTTTCCACACAAATGTAAGAAAAAGAGCAGGAATAAGCCATCCATTCCTCCGAATCTGGCTGATCTTCCACCTCAACACCATTTACCAGCACTGTCCATCCCAGCCTGCTGAAAGACGTTAGAACTGCCTTTGGTCTAGTCAAGACATTTCCAATCTTTTCTTAGGCACCCAGCTTTCTAGGTCTACCAGTTGCAGAGTATCCCGACTGGCATCTGGTGGTGAGGAGGTCAGCAGCACCTGTAACAGTGACAGGCTGAAACCAGCGTCACTGTGCTCAAGTGAGCTGTAAGCTCTGAAACAGCTGGCAGCTGGATGGTCCCAGGGTGAAGAGTCTGTACAGACTTTACACCTGCTTTATCCTGAGAAGGTCATGGCAGGAGAAACTGTGCAACGTGGCTTTGGCATCAGTGTACACCTCGGCCACCACAGAGATGGCCCTCCGTCACCATTCTCTCTGTTGGCCTTGGAACAACAGAAGCTTCCTACACCAAATCATTCCTGTCCAACCCAGAGATTAGTTATGGGTCACCTAAGATGTAGCTGAGTCCTAGGGACATGAAGTTAGACATGGGCTATCTGTGGCCCAGAGCTATAAACTCACTAGGATACAGTTTCTGCTGTAAATCCCTCAGCAATGTGTTGGGAACCCCCCCCCCCAGAAGTGCAGTTACCAATGCTTAGGAATGTCTGGACCAGAGAAACCATCCAACAAACCTGTCCGCAGCTCAGTGCCTTCATTTAAAAAAATGATGAGTGTGAATTCAAGTAAAGGAAGGATTAAGTTTAGTAGTGATGTTCCACACTGTCAAACAGCTCACAGACATTGTCTACCTTCTTATGAGGAATGGACATTGAGTGGGGTACTGAGCGGCAGCTGGTGCCAATGAAACCCAGCTTAAATCATTGGAACAGCAGGGAAAAAAAGGTCAAGAAAAAGGGGAGAAGGCAATCTATCCCATTCTAAATTCTCTCGGGAAAATAGTAACTATTGCAGATGGCCCTTTTGTGCTAGTGTTGTGAATTTTGGAGATTAATCAAAAAAGCAATTGATTTTTCTTAAGACAAATCAAATGGTCTGAAAGGAATCCAATAAAATGTAGTCTCAAATGTCCTTTGGATGCTCTGATGAATAACTATAGCTTTTATGTTTACATGGAAATAAAGAAAAGTTTGTGGTCATAGTATTTAGGTTTTGAAACAAATAAATGCATTGCAGGCTGCTGACTTATAAATCATTGTTTTGCTGTCAAGGGGTGGTCTCCTTCTCAGATTATTTTTCCTTCGAGCGGTGTCCAGAATGAAAGATATAATAATCGATGCAGTTACACAGTAAACATTTGGACAGCAGTGATTTATTCCCACATGAAACCTGATGGTTGAATCAATGAGAAAAAGTGACTTCATGCATTCCAATTTAATAAATATAAATTACTGACCAGATTCAGCTGACATATTTTTAATATTTTACATATTAAAATTGAGCTGTTTCATATTAGGATCAGAACTTCAATGTCATTCATCAAGAGTGCCAACTTCCATAAAATCTCAGCTGCACCCTTAATGCTCTTTTATGTAGTTGTATCACAACTATTCTGCAGAGGTTCGAAGCATAAAGGGAAAGATTAGATTTTATTCATCTTTGTTCAGATATGCATGTCCTTTCAGAGTCAGCTTAAATCCACACCTCTTCAAAAGGAAGTTATTAAACATTAATATATTTAATAACTAATATTGATATAATTACTATTAATATAATATTGATAATAAATAATAAAATTCTCAAAAGGTTGGTGAAAAAGAATGGGAAACTGGGATGAAAGGGACAGTTCCTTCGGAACTGGTGAAGCGCTGATGCCCAGAACATTTTAATGATACAACTTAGTGGCCATTTAAGAGTTAGCCACATTTCTGAAGTCTGGGGACACACATGGTCCCAACCAGGTATGAATGCAGATTTCCTCTTCCGAAGAACATGACTGAAACAAATGGCTTTTCATAAATTCTAGTAGATTGTTGTTTTTTTTAATATAGTTTATTTTTAATTAATTTTAAATTTCTAAACCTTATGCCCATAGTCACCCAGTTTTACAGAGACATTCCCCCTCCACCCTCCCTGCAGTTTAACGTGCTTCTTTTCTGTCCTTTCCAGTTCTTATTTATGGCCTTTGACCATAAACGTTACCTCTGTTTTTCTTACCACAGATGACGCCTGGCCAGGTAAATATTCCAACATTTTCTGCCCAAACAGAATGTGAATTCACATCTCTGGAATGGTGGTCCAGGCCACTTAACCACTGCACTTCTACACAATTTATGCTATGAAGTTTCATGGTGAAGATGAGTGAACTTTGGGCAGGAGTAATACAAGGGGTATCCCCATTAACCTCTGAGCTTACAGAGGCAAATGTTCAAGAGTTGGGGAGAGAGTGAGTATGATGTATGGAAGGATTGGACAAGAAAGAATTGGGCATTGTTAAAGGGAGAGCTTCAGCAGCTGGAAAACTAGGCTTCCCTCCTAGCCTCACAGAAATAAAAGGAATTGTCTTTCACCCAGTTCCCATCCTCACAGCTCAGTCCAACTACAGATTTCATCGGAGCTGCTTCACACATTCAAAGGGCTTAACACCTGGCCTGGAGATAGTTTTGACAGCCCAGTTTTGGGTGCTGGGAAATTGGCCACAGCACGAACTTGACAATTGCTCCTTGGTCTCCATTTTCAATGAGCTGAAGGCATGAGAATCCTGCCCACCCACATTAACTTCTCACTTTCTGAACTCATTGAAGGTAATGAAAGTAATAGAGATTTCTTAAGGTATCTACAGTAAATCTGAGCACATTCTTCTCACCATGAACGTGACATTAGTACAAGGTACATTAACTACTTCTGACTCATAACTGCAACATATCTCAACGTGGGAAATGCTGATTCTGAGGTAGTATTATAGGGTAAGACATACGAAGTATGTTGACACAGAGTTTTAAGTTACTGGCACTACTGATGCTACATTTAAAATTATAACTACTTCGTTAAGTATATATATACACTGTTGGATCTGGCTACTTTTGAATCCACCGGTTCTTTCAGGAGTCCAGGAATGAGTTGAAAACAACTTGGTGCTTCACAAAGTTTTATTGTAAAAGTTTAAAACAAAGAAACAGTCACAGAGCACATGGCACTAACTTTACTACTAGGAGATGAGCCGAGACAAAGGAACTAAAATGAGCTAGGGGGAGGGGGAAGAGAGCAAGAGAGTGATTAACAAAAAACAACACCTTTTATACCTGAGCTAAGAGGTACTCATGAGGTAACAATAGTCCAATCAGAAAACCTATTAGATACCTGTGACAAACTCAACCAATAAGTAAATACGTTTTCACCTGATGGATCAACCAATAAGCTAAGAAGCGGTTATACCTTGTACAGCCACTTGAGGTGTATTAAACACTAAACATGTTAAAAAGCTACTTAAAACAGTCGAATCCAACAATACTATAATTAATATCTACATATCTTTACATTCTCCTGTTCAATTCTATCAATAGTCCTGACTTCATTTTATCCATCAAAAGTGATTGGGTTGTTAAAGTGAGATGCTAAAATGCCCCAAATTCAAACTTGACTCTTTCCAGTTTTAATGAGGTTGGGTTAGGAAGATCTGGAGGAGTGACCAAACCCCTCCAAGGCAGTGGGCATGAGACTTCCAGAACAGACCAGGCACACGGTGAACTGAGCTGGAGCATCTCTAACATGCCAATGAGAGGAGAAGATGTTGAACACAAGCAGCAAAGGGCATGAACAAGGTTTGAAAAGAATGATGAACAAGGTAGTTAAAGGTAAATATTAAGGCAACTAGAGCCAGCTGACGTCATTCAGAGAGTCATTAAACTAGAAGGAAAATTATCTTTGGTTTGGGAATGACGACATTAGCCACAGCTGGAAATGTTTGTGACAGTACCCTGGATTATGGTTGTGAAGTGGCTATATTGTTTGCCTGATAGCACACTGGCCCAGTCAAAAATTCCAGAGAAAATTACTTCAAATCTGACCTTGAGAATTTCAATACAATTTATAAAAGAAGATATGAAATAATAAACTGATACCAGCATCAGACAACCACTTGTTGCAAAAACCCTGATTCACTAATGTCTTTCAGGAAAAGAAACCTGCTCTCTACCCTGTCAGGTCTACTTGTGATTCTTGTCCCAAACCTTTCTGGTCACCTGTTCAGACACCTTCTCTTCTTCCTATTCCAGCCCAGGTCTGAACAGATCCTCCTCAAGTGTAAGGCAGTTTAGGATGTTTCAATTATGTTAAAGATTCTCTACAAATTGTTATTATTGTTTTCAGATGGGTATCAATTATGAAGTTTCAGGCACTGGATTTGTTAGGAGCCATACTTTGGTAAATACATTTTAAAAAAGAACAGCTAATTACAAGCAATAGCTCTTGTAAAGAGTCCAGCAACAACCTTGTTTAGACACAGTCCAAAAACTTGAACGCGTGTCATTGTTGAACAACTGACACAGCTCAATAATTGTACAATGGATCACTGGCTTGTATTAATTGGGTGTAAAGGAATATGTGAGATACTTTCACTGGGTAAATCACTTCTAACAACAGCTGAATAGAATTCAGTTCAACACGAGACAAATAACACCTGTGTACACAGGTTTTTCTGGAAAGGTTTTGAAGTTCTTGGGTTATATTCCATTAACTCTGAATCGCCAAAAGCACCTATTCATCACCAATCAGTCATTCTGTTATCACTTCTATCTGCACATTGTTGATCTTGACAACTCTGAACACCACCTCACTCACTGTGGCTCTTCAATGATTGTCATATGCAAACTTAAAAATTGGTTAATTGGTTAGTAGGAGATTGGGGACATGCAGGTAACTAACTCCTCCTTCAGCACAATTGTTACTGTCAGACTCCAGCTGCTCCCAGGGTTGACTTTCATGGGTATTAAATAGTAATTACATATTTGATTCCAATAGCTAGCATTGTGCACAAACAAACATAATAAACTTTAAATTTAAGTGCTTGCATTTATTATTTTGGTGTATTAAATGACAAAACCAGCTTATGGTACACATCTCGCACTGTAATCTGTATACTGAAAGCTGATTAATAACTCATGTAGACACATTGTTATCATAAAAGATGTTTAAAGTATTTTATAGTTGCAGTACCAACAAAATGTAGAACTGTTGGTGAAAGCAATTAAACAATTCAAAGACCTGAAAATCCAAGCAGTCAACGAAATGTTACCTCAGTTCAGAATGTTTTAAAATTTAGACTCTTTTCCTATTCTTATTTCTATATTTTAGAGCAATTTATGTTAGAAATCTTAAGCTCATTCTCCTGTGAGTAAAGACAGTACATGGAATGATTTGGACATCATGCATTGTCTATTACAGTGCAACTAAGCTTCCAACCTTTGTATATACAGCATACAATATGAATATAATGCTGCCAGGAATCATGTTTTCTAGGTAGATCCATTCTTTACATATATTTTTGTTGTGGATTGCTGTGATCGCTGGTATCTTTGCATCTACCTCCATAAAACAGAAGTTTTGGGAACACAGGCAAAACATATCGTCACCAATGAATGTTGGCACCATCCACTCACGAGGCAACAGCTGAGGAACTTTTATTTGAACACAGTCTCTCTGGCCCCACACCACATGATTCAGTGATTCCTGCTGCAAAGTACACATGTATGAACATTAGGCTTGAACTGATTTGGGCCTGTCCCCAGGGTTGGAGTGGAATGCTGACACATGCTAGCTAAACTCTGTCAATGTGGAATGGCTGATTATGCACAATGCACTAAGGACCCAAGAGATTCTGCAGATGCTGGAATCTGGAGCAACACACACAGAATGCTTGAGGAACTCAGCAGGTCAGGCAGCATCTATAGAGGGAAATAAACAGTCAACATCAGTCATCAGTCCTGATGAAGGGTCTCGACCCGAAACATCAAATGTTTATTTCCCTCGTTGACCTGCTGAGTTCCTCCAGCATTTAGTGTGTGATGCACTGAAGACCACCAGTTTGTAAAACTGGAACTCCATGGAAATCTATATTTTCCAAAAGAACACATCATTTTAAACTTGTCCATTTTTTAACTGACCAGAATTTGCCATCATCAAATGAAAGATCAAATTTTCCTGAAGGACACATGTGGGACCCTCTAGAAACATGACCTTTGATTATTGAACATCTGTTTCTCCTGTTCATACTTTCCTCTATGTAAGTCACTTCCATTCCTCGTGCAAATTTTAATTATACTCAAGTTAAAATCCTTTGTAAAATTATTTTGCACAGATTGTCGGCTTTAATCAGGAGTGGCCATAGTTTGTCAACCATATGGGTCTATTCTGAAGCTACTGGTACACCTCTGTTCGGTTCAAAGTTGACATTGTAATTTCTATGTACAAATACGTTATTACCAGCAAAACAGCATCATAATTCGTTATTCACAGTTCTAAAAACAAATCTTCAAAAAGATGGGCATTGCTTCAAATTACTCTCCATTGTGAGCAGTTGTCAAACATCAGAGCTGTCAACAAAGTTCACAGGTTTTTACTATATAGTCATTTGAAACCAATGTTTGTCACAAGATAGCTTCTTGAAGTACCATTTAACCACTTAAATCTCTTGTCTAATGTTCAAACTAGTTCCAACCTGCATCTCGATAGATCTGGTTTGCTACAGATTTCAGGTGAAACTGCCTGCACTGCAATTTCTCGCTGGTTTCAAGATGCTGCAGATTTGAATACTATCATCTGAAATGATCTTAAAACAGCCAGATTCCCTTCATCCCACTCCACTTGCCAAGTGAGGAGAGGGAATGAATGCTGATAAAATTTCTCTCTTTAACTTACTGCTTCATTCCTTCTGGCTGGCATTTTAACTGCTTCCTTGATTTAGGAGACTGAGTACATTGGAACACTTGCCAGTTGAGTTTCTATGTAATTTTCCTGGATGGGAAACAGATGTCCCACTGAGTGAAACCGTGCTTTGGGCACTGACTAAATGGCAACCAATTTAATGAGGCACTCAGGCCATAGAGATGTGTGTTATGCTGTGGTTCTGTGTATTTCTGTGACACTTGAATGTTGCCTTACCCACCCTGATTAAGATCCAATGGTTCACTGATAGCGCTGTGCTTTGATTGAAGAAACACTTGGAAAATGAAGAGCATTGTAACCTCAACAAATCGTCAATCAGCAGTTAGGCCTTTTTGAAGACAATGGGTACACGACAGGATGCTCATTGAAAGTCTCATTCAAATCACAGGTCTGAGACAATGAGTGTCACCTGAAAGCCTGTGGCAGATTCTGGTAGCCACCTGTTACAGGACCAGTTGCCTACTGGCGCAGGTGGTCTAGCTTCACCACAGCTGTCAAAGTTACCATGAAATCACAAGATAGAACCAGCAGCTGAGATGATCAGCATGGCAACTCATCACAGGAACACACTGCGGGTTATGCCCGGGTCCCTGAGCATGTGAAAATACTTACTGGCACATGGGAAGCTAAGCCTCTTGGATGAGAGTTGATGTGAGACTATAACAAATGGGATATAATAACAAAAATGATAGAACTTGGCACAGAAGTGGTTACCTAAACCTTTGAAATACTAATGAACAGTTACTTCACCCCAGAGACAGCTTACATTTATAAAGATACCAAATATTATTACACTACAAAGGTTAAAAGGTAGCATCATTCACAAGAGAATTAATTTGGAAAATGTATTACTTTCAAAAAGAAAGCAGATATAATGATCTTACCAAATTGTTCGATTGTACTGTTATTATTCCAATATTGTCAAAAGACTGATTTTCCAAAATGTAAGCTTTCTAAAAGTCGTCACATACACCATCAGCTTTGTATGAGATGGTCTCCACTGTTCTTGTCCATCGTTCTTTTTCCTACACTGTCAGTATTTGAGCATTTGTTAGTTGGATGTGACAATATAACTGAATTTGATCCAATTGTACCCTGTGTAAATGTTTTGTAATATTGTAGGATTATCAGCTTTCCAGTGAGTTGTTCTGAAGGTTCTTATGATGGATAATCTAAAATTATATTTTATTCAATACAATTCCTGCATATAATCTCTGAATAAAATCTGTTCCATAGAAATTATTCACTGATTAAGTTTTAAAAGGTAGCAGCACATTATCTATATAATTTATATTTACAGTGATGAGAAAACTAATTTGCTTTCTTTGTAAAAGCTGGCCACAGTTCCAGACTGTATCCAGCACTTTCCACTAGTTCTGATGCAGTATTATACTTCCTTCCTCTTCCTTTGAAGCTGCAGATTGATCAAATAAATGTTGCACTTCAGTGTAAGGTCCAAATGGCATTGAAGTTTGGTTGTAATTAAACAACAACCATTAAGTCTACATCAAAGCAGTTATTAGCCTTGAAGAATGGATCTAACCATCTACTTTAAGGAGCTATTCACTTTTCAAGCAAATAAAAAAACCTTTGTGCTATATGAGAGTGCCCGAGCTTTCCCACTTTTTTGGAAGCAATTTATAGAGATTTTTACATGATTTAGTTTATTCAGCAAGAATGTGCTCTAATGGTTCAGTGGTAGCACTCTTGCTTCATGAGTTAAAGGTTATAGGTTCTAACACCCCATTCACAGGCTAGGATTCAACATGGTACTGAAGGGGTGCTGCCCTTACAAAAGGTAACCATTAGCCAAACTCCAAGAGAATGTGCCCACTCATCATTAATGCCATAAGGCTTTTATATCCATCTGAGAGAACACTTCGTGGCATCAATTTCAAATGTCATGTATTAACAGCACTTCCAGTATTACAGCACTCCATCACAACACTGTACACACCAGATGTTCTCCCAGTCATTTTTCAAGGATTGAAGTTTGCACTCCCAACCTTCTAATGTGGAAGTAAATGGAGCTCCACTAAGCTACAGCCAAAAAGAGAAAGTGCAAACTCAAATTTAATTTACATTTAAATTTGGTTGGTTACAGCTAATAGGACACTTTATAGTGGCACCAATCAAACAGAAGCTGTGAGACTCCAATTGGG
>JARFYF010000001.1:115439764-115454273 GCA_030265395.1 Rhina ancylostomus
CTGAAGTCAATGACCAGCTCTTTTGTTTTGTTGACATTGAGGGAAAGGTTGTTGTCATGACACCATGTCACTAGGCTTTCTATCTCTTTCCTGTACTCCGAATCATCATTATTTGAGATATGGCCTAATGTGGTGGTATCATCTGCAAACTTGTAGATTGAGTTAGAGCAGAATCTGGCCATGCAGTTGTGTGTGTATAGGGACTAGAGTTGGGGGTTGAGAAGGCATCCTCGTGAGGCACTAGTGTTGAGAATAATCGTGGCGGAGGTGTTGCTGCCTATCCTTACTAATTGCAGTCTGTTGGTCAGGAAGTCAAGGATCCATTTGTAAAGGGAGGTGTTGAGTCCCAGGTCTCAGAGTTTGGAGATGAGATTGCTTGGAATTATAGTATTGAAGGCGGAGCTGCAGTCAATAAACAATAGTCTAATGAAGGTGTCTTTACTGTCCAGATGCTCCAGAGATGAGTGTAGGGCCAGGGAGATGGTGTCCACTGTAGACCTGTTTCGACAGTGGGTGAATTGTAGTGCGTCGAGGATTTCTGGGTGGCTGGAGTTGATGCGTGCTATGACCAGCCTCTCAAAGCACTTCATGATGGTGGATGTCAGATCCACAGGCGGTAGTCACTTGTTTTTCTTAGGAATCGAGATTATCGTCATCTTCTTAAAGCAGGTAGGAAACTCAGATTGAAGCAGGGAGAGGTTAAAAATGTCTGCAACTACCTCCGCCAGCTGATCTGCACAGGATCTAAGGATACAGCCAGGGACACCATCCGGGCCAGATGCTTTCAGCGAGTTCACTCCGCGTGTCTGCAATGGTGACTGTGTGTTCAGATGCATCGGCGGCTGTTGGGGTGGGTGGTGACAAACCAATCCCCTTCTGTTCAAAATGAGCATAGAATGCATTAAGCTCATCAGGGAGGGATGTGCTGTTGTCAAAGATGCTGCCCGACTTTGTTTTGTAGCCCATGGTAGCACGTAAGCACGGCCATAACTGACGGCTGGTCTGCGACTCGATTTTGGACTGGTATTGTCTCTTGGCATCTCTGGGTAGCCTTATGGAGGTTGTCCTTTGATTTCTTGTGAAGGTCAGGGTCACCTGATTTGAATGCTGTAGTCCTCGACTTCAGTAGGGAGTGGATCTCCCGGTTCATCCATGGTTTCTGAATCCAGGAACTCCTGGATTGCCCTCTTTGGTACACAGTCCTTGACACACTTGCTGATAAAGTCCGTGACGGTGGTGGTATACTCATCTAGGATGGCAGCTGAGTATCTGAACATGGACCAGTCTACCAACTAAAAGCAGTCATGTAGAAGCTCACCTACTTCCTCAGGCCAGCTCTGTACAACTTTCTGTACTGGATTCTCCCATTTCAGCTTCCGTTTGTATGCAGGGAGAAAGAGCACAGCCTGGTGGTCTGACGGGTGATGATGGGGGGTGGGTAGGGGGGGGCGGTGGGGGCTCAATAGGTGTCTTTGATGGTTGTGTAGCAATGGTCAAGGGTGTTTGGGCCCCTGGTGAGACAAGAGACATTCTGGTAGTATGTCTGGAAGTATGTCTGATAGTATGGTGGAAAGTAAAATCATGTTTGACTGATTTATTGAAGTTCTTTGAAGAAATAACATGTGCTATGAACAAGAGGGAATGGGTGAATTACAATACTTAGATTTTCAGAAGGCATTTGATAACGTGCCACATCAGAGGCTATTGCAGAAAGTAAAAACTCATGGAGTAGGAGGCCATGTGTTGTCATGGGTAGAAGATTGGCTGGCAAACATGAAACAGATGGTCTGCATGAATGGATCATTTCCAGGTTGGCAAGATGTAATTAGTAGTGTGCCATAGGGTTGATGTTGGGGCCTCAGCTTTTTAACTTTTTATATAAATAACTTGGATGAAAGTCAAAGATATTATTGTTAAATTTGTTTTTGATGCAAATATAGATTGAGAAGAGATTTGATGGACATATATAAGATCAAGATAGGTTAGATAGAATAGCAAGAGAGAAATGTTCTCTTTAGCAATGGTTCATAAATCAGGGAGTTAAGTTTAAAGTAATGTGAATAATAGGAAGGCCAGGTGAATTTCTCTAAGAAATCTTTGCTTTTATCTGATTTTTCCAGGCTGTCAAGAGGGAGGTTCTTGGAACAAGTCCTCGGTCCAGAGTCTGACAATTGACCCGCAGTTAAAATGGCATGTGCAGATTTCTGGAAGATATAGAATTAGGGTCTGATGCAACGGTTTTATGGCCAACTGGATAACCAGGCCTCCCATGTTATGAATTACCAAACTCATGAGATAGCAAATGGTAAGACCATTAAATCTACTCCAATACTGCATAAGTCATAATTTTTCCAACAAGAGCAAGGGCAAAAAATTGGAGAGAGGAGAAGACTTACAAAATAATATGACAGAATGTGCAGTGGTCATCAAAATTTGGCACAGGTTGAAAGACACTCCACAATGCAGATAGCATTCCATTTTAGTCACAAATCTGACAAAAACAATATCACATGATTTGCTAAAATTTGTTAAAAGCAGGAAGAGAAATCACCAGTGTTACAACATCCTGAAGAGAAGGTCCACTTCCTCTCTGCAATTTAGAATGTAAGTGTTATTGCACCAATTTGTTAAAGGCCCCCCACCTCCTTTCTTGCCATTAACACTTCCACTACTCACTCCAACTTCTCTCAGTGTAATAACATGGAAACTTTCTTTATCTTTGTTTTCTACACAAGGTGCCAGAAGAAGATAATGTCTAAAACTTGTCAGTTCACATAATAAGGTGCAAAATTACTGAAATATTGAAAAAAACTCAGGTCCTTAGCCCAGCTGAGCGCTTGTGAAGCCCCACATAGATCTAATTATTGTAGCAGAACCTTTGCCCACTGAGACCAGAAAGTCCACCAGCCAACAACCAATCTTCTCGAGTCAAACCTTAACAAATACTCTCTGACACAAGAACACCACTGTCTCCTGTAGTTAGGGTATGAAAATGAACCCATTATACTTTTTATTAATTCTCTCCCAGAGCAGAAATAGAATATGCCTTTCAATATAAATTTTAAAACTACAGGTAACAATGAATAAATATTGTCAGTGATCCAATGGGCACAGAGGAAAGTCACACAAACATACTTCAAGCATCTGTGTGCTGTTTTCAACAATAATCATTTCCAGGCTATTGTTGGCATTGTTATTTTTAAATTCTCCCTTGCAGACAACTTTCAATGTCAATTCTTTACATGCTTTGTTTCAGGATAAAAGCTCAAAAACTAATCTGAATATGAAAAGGGACCATTTTTTTTAATTTTTCAAAATATCAGCTTTGTGTAATCTAAAGCAGATGTTCACTTAAAATATCATTTTTTCTTTTGAAGAACAGAAATTCATTCCAACAATGGATAAAATTGCAATTAATTAAGATTAATCAATGCTAATTTTCACTGTGACTCTCATCAAGCCTTTAAGGCACAAATAAATTGTTTGCTCGGACTAAGTGACCCCAGAGTGGAATTTCTCTTATCAGCCTGCCCAGTTTCCTAAAACCTTAGGAAACTCAAAGATCATAGCAATCTGAAGACGTGACACTGTTTACTCATCAAAGTACCTCATGACAAAGCCAGGCTCATCCCTACCCCTTGAATCAAATCTCTCCAAAATGCAAGCTTACTAACAAACTAAATTTTGCATTTTTTGTAGCGTCTGCACAAAGCTAAGGAGATAGAATTTTTTAACAAACTAGGTGGAACACTTTAGTTTCCTTAATCCTTTAAAACATTTAGGAAACAGGATAAGTAATCTCCATGTAACTAAACCAACCCAGAAAATGTGCTGGGTGGGATCAAAGTGCCACAATCATGCTTCTTAAAACTTCTGCTGCTGACTTTACTGAATACCTGGGATCAGGAGAAAATTCCTTTGTTTTCACCCTCCCTACAGGAGCCCACGGAGTGACAGGCATATCCCAGGCACTGCACCATCTTATTGCTGGGAAAGCTGCCCAGAATCAGCCTGCTCTGCACCAACTAGTTGGATCACCTGCTCCAACAATGCTACATCAGCATGGCAGCCTAATTTAGAAAGGAACCATAATGATTCATCTTCTTGGATCTGCTGGAGGTCTAAAGATGAGCCCAGTTATTGGGGCTGGCCAGCTTCCCTTCTCTCATTATGCTGGCCATCCTGCACTTATAACTTTTGCAAACACCCATTCTGGCAGCCATACCCTTATTTGCTTTGATGGGGTCTCTCTCTCTCTCTGTACCCACTACTCCTGCCCCCAAACAAGAAATGGTAGGTACTGCCAACATTATGACCTGGATTCTAAGTTTGTGGCCACTCTCACTTACTGCAGGAGTTGAGGGAAAACTGAAGATTTTTACTGCCAAAGTGAAGATCTCTACTGGCCTTTTCAACTGCTTGGGAAAGTTATTTTTCATTAAATAATTATAGAAATGCTAATGGACTATCTCATTGAAAAAGTAATTTCAGTGTTTTGGTTTCTATAAAGCACCTAAATAACAATCCAGGGGAAAAAGATTAGCTATATCTGATAAATAAAATAATATAATCTAGAATTGCGTCTTAAATTAGTTGTTTGATAATCAGCTGAAATTACATTTTAACTGAAGAATAACTGCCTGAGACCATAACATGTTTTTTCAACAACTGAAAATGTACTTACTGCAAAAATGACCATTTCCAAGTAGCTTTGCATCATTCTTGAAATTAAACAAACCACTTCCCAACATCAGAAGTCATACTTCCAGATCTAAAGTGGCTCCTATGTCTGATATACATCAAATGAAGTCATTCACTTTACAGTACCCCTTTTGCGGAAGCTGGACCGTTGACACAGAAGTGAACATCTTTGGACACCCCAGGGATAATTTTCTCCTCACATTGTAAGTACCATACTTACCTTTTATCTTTCAGAAGCTCTTCTTCACTCAAGGCACCACCTCCCTCCATCCACTAACCCTTTAACCTAAAGATCTTCCAAACTCCACTACTGACATTTTTAATGGCAGGCCCAAAACCAGCAGGATTATTTGCTTTGACCATCTACCACCCTGTAGGGCACATTTGAATTTCGAAGCCATCTTGTTATTCAATCCTGCCATGATCCTTCCTCGGCTACAATGGGGCAGATGAACATTTCTCAAGGTCAACACTCACCCCACAGGTGGGCAGTTATGAACTCAAATACTTTGATGAATCTGTAGCATTGAATTTATCATGTAATCAACAGATGGAAATCTCTAGCCGAAATAAGCAGTGTCAGTTAATTTAGGGCATTTGTAATCTAACAATCTGAGATTGTGTTCTTTCAGCTTCAGAACTCTCCTCACCTTTAATCCTTCCACTCACTCCATTACTAAAAGCCTTATCCATACCAACAACATCTGTAGGCTTGATTTCTCTAATAGTTCCCTCAATGAACACCTCCTGGCCTATCCAGGTCCAAGTTGTTCAGAAAGTTAAAGACCATTTCTGTCCTGCTCACCAACTTTAAAAAAGTTCATCTTTATCTTTTCCCCTCTATGGCCTTGCTTCATCTACCTTTGCATCTTCTCCTATAATATGCTTCACGTTCGGCACAAATCAATGCTGGCCTTCCCTGCCTTTTGCCACCATCTCCTCCACCCTAACATTCTCTTCCTAAACCTTTCCACCTGGTTCCCTCTCTCATTTTTCAGAAGTCTCCTCAGGACTTACTTATTTAACTGCTTATTTCACTTAACTACTTTGTTCTTGCTCAGCGTCCATCAGTTTTTCACTAAAAGGCAATTAAGATCTTCGCACAAACAAGTCTGGGTGGGTCCAGTTATGACCTCGTGGTTTTCCTGATTTGCAAAATAGGATCAGGAAAGAAAATTGTCTGCTGCATAGTTCACAGTGAACTCTGCCAAACGTAGGAAAACCTATCATGAGCTATAGGAAGTTCTTTCCTTTTCAAACAAGCTACTAGCTCAAAACAATTGCACCCTGCAATTCCAGACCTCAGTGGAAACAGAATTTCCTCTAACACTTTGTTTCCCGTGATAGTGTTCTTAAATAAGAACAGCAAAAACTCAGACTGTGAATTTAGACTTCATAAGAAATTTGACACATCTGTGTTTTAAAAAAAAGATAAGGTTTTTATTTGGGAGAAAAAATACATTGCAGCTCACAACAATGGTGCAATATCTTTCAAGTACGAGCCATTTAAAATGTCTACTCCACGCCCTTAAATCCCACAAAGGAAATGATATCATGGAGGACGTTTCTTAGACAAACTTGGCATTCTTTGAAGCTCAGTCTGACCTCTTCACTACACCATGTTGCACAAAATGATTAGGCTTGCTGCAAGGTAGTTAGAGGATCTGGGATTAGATCTCATTTGCTACTGGAAGGAAACAATCACCCCTGGTAACAAGAAAGGCTCTCAAAACTTAATAACAGATGTCAGTTTATTTTTTGCTTTAGCCATTATACAAATGGTTTACAATTCCTTGACATTAAAAATTATACAAAGCTGGTCAGAACTTCTACATTGGGAGGATGGGGTGGGAAGGCAAAAGTTCATACCATTTAATAAAAAAAGTGTTTCTTAAAAGGCAAAAATGAATCTCAAACTAACTTATTATTAAGGTGTTCCCTATGTTTATGGAGCACATCACAGAAAAGAGTTATGCAACTGCTTCAAGAAACATGATCATGTTGTGATTTTCCCTTGAACTGATAATGACAGCTCACATGCACTGCGCTTGTAAACCAATTTTGGCAAGGCACTTTTTCATCCTGCCTTTCAAAGGCTCCATGCTCATTTCCTGTTACTGATGCAAAGTCTAAAATGAAAACCCTAAAAAACAAATCACATTCAGGAAATGAAAGCCACCTATGCAGCAGGAGGGCAGGGTGGGAGGGGAAATTCTGGGATGATTAGATCTTATCACCCCACAGCCAGAAAACAAAACTTGATTTAAGACCCACTATGAAAAATGCCGAAAGACTAATGCTGCACCCCGGGAACAGACCTACAGAAAACATATGGCCAAAACATAAGGGCTAATTTTAGCTGAATTGCAAGGAGTACAGAAAGGCTGAATTGATTTGATAGAGTCTCGCTGCCAGAACAGTGATGGACATTACCCATTCAATGGAAAGACTGAAGGGAGGGATTCACATTATCAGGAGTCTGCAAGCTATAACTGCCTTGAAGTCTAACAACAATGTTTATAGTGTTATAACAGTTATGACTATGCTCCCTTAAACATTATTAAATTGTGTTACACTTCAGTAGCAGTGATACGCCGTAACAACCATTTTCTGGTATTGCCATATTCAGAAGTCAACCATAAGTTACTATAGCTTTTTTTGGACAATTCTTACCAATAAATTAAACGCTGATATTCCTGCTTCCAGCAACATATCCAACTGACGGTGTTTCTTCTGCATAGTTAGTCCTAACATAGCAGAAATAGCCCATGGAATGCAAAATGTTTATTGTCAAACAGTAGGATAGAATAGCTAAAAATATTAGAGAAACAAAGGACTGCAGATGCTGGAATCTGGATGAAAACACTATGAAACACTGAAAAACATCTGAAGAAGGGTCCTGACCCAAAATGTTGACCGCCTGCTTTTCTCCACGGATACTGCCTCACCTGCATCATAGTGTTTTTCATCATAGTAGGCAGTGGTCCTTTTGTTGAATAAGGGAGAGAGGTACAATGTGGGGAAGGTTCAGATTAACTTTAACAAGAGCATAAGAATTAGGAGCAGATGCAGGCGATCTGGCCCAATGAGCAAAACCCCCCACCCTCTGATCAAAGCTCATGGCTGATCTTCTCCCTCAACACTATTTTCCAGCACCATTCCCCAATTTTTTGACTTCAAGGTGTCCAGAAATTGATCAATTTCTGTTTTTAAGGAACATAATGGCTGTGCCTCCACAGCCCTCTGGGGTAGAGAATTCCAAAGGTTCAATGCTGTCTGAGTGAAGAAATTTCTCCTCAGCTCAGTCCAAAACAGCCTACCCCTTCTTCTCTAACCATGCTGCTGGACCAAGACTCCTTGGCTGGAGGAACATCTCCCCGCACTCAGCCTGTCAAACCCTTTCAGAACGTTGTAAGTTTTGATGATATTTCCTCCCAGTCTTATAAACTCTGAAGAATATAGTCATAGTTTACTCAATTTTTCCTCATGTGGCAAAATCACCGTCCCAGGAACCAGTCTAATGGCTTTTCCCTGTACTCCCTCTATGGTAAGTACGTACTCTCCTGGGTAAGGAGACAAAACTTTGGTGTGGTCTCACCGAGACTTTATATAATTGCAATGAGACTTCCTTACTTCAAGTCCTCTCATGGCGAAGGCTAGCACAAGTGTGCTTGTCCTCTTCATAGCTTGCTGCAGCCACATGTAGGCCTTCAGTGACTTGTGTACAAGCACACCTTCAAATATCAACAATACTCACTCCCTCACCATTTAACAAATACCCTGCTTTCCTGCCATCTGCACCAAAATAGATGACTTCACATTTAGCCATCTGCCGTGTCCTTGTCCCTTTGCATAGCTTGTCTATCTCTTATTGAAGCCTCTTGATAAACTCACAATCACCCCCAATCTTCAGCAAACATGGGAATATGATACTTGTGCCCGTTAGCTACATCCCTGATATTAATTGTGAATAGCTGGGGCCCAAATTTCTGATCCCTGAAGTACACCACTGGTTGATCCTTTCCAATCAAAGAAAGGTCCATTTACTTCCACTCCAATAACAAGTTCCCATTCCATATCATTATGTTGCTCCAATTCTGTGTGCTCAAACCACGCTGTGGTATCTTTCTGAAAACCTTCTGAAAATCCAAATATGTCACATCCATTGGTTCCCCCTTTTCTCCTAGGCAGATCCTCAAAGAACATACAGAGAACATAGAATCTTTGGCCCAAGATTTCTGTGCTGGACATAATGCCAAATTAAACTAGATCTCTTCTACCTGTACCTGATGCCTCCATTCCCTCCATGTTCATGGGCCTATCTAAAAGCCTCTTAAACGCCACCTATCATATCTGCCTCCATCCCCACCCCGGCAGCCCGTTCCAGGCACCCACCACTCTCTGTGTTAAAAACTTGCCCTGCACACCTCCCTTAAATTTTCCCCCTCCCACCTCCTGCAGATTATTCATGTGTGATCATTGTCAGTATCCTGGCAGCCTCTTAACTTTCTTACACCTGGGTGATGCTGTAAGTGGTTATTTTATTGCTGTATATTTTTGGAGAAAACATATTCTTTTGGTGGATGTGCAAGTTGAGCAAAGAGATAACTAGCACGATGATACACCGACTGCAAATAATGATCATCATGAGTGTGACTTGAATCCTGCTCATACAGAGTACATTTTATTGACCTCACACATTGCCATTGTTAGCCGATGTAAGCACATGATAGAATGTGTTATTAAAAAGGTTATGAAAAGCTCCATTATAAAATCCAGCACCAACAGCCACATGACTTGTCTTATTTTCAAAGCTTAGAACTGTGTCAAGGGTAAACATTTTTTTGTTACAAATGTTTAGAAATAAGTAGAACTGTGCTAATCTTTTACAGTACACCATTTAGGAATATGGCAGCTAGTGACTTTCAATGAATAGAATTGTCCCTGAACTTCTCTTACTCTATTATGCCCTAAATTTTAACGGAGCTATGGATCAGTGGAGGCTTTGTTTGGCAGTGCAGGACTTTATTTAATGAATACACAACCATAATAATTGGTGTTTGATGGTTCCTAAGCTGCACAGCCCATGGAAATGTGATGCATGACAATTAGTGATTACTAATATATTAATAAATACCTTGCACATTTCAGCATTTAATTAAATCAGTTACATTAATTTAAATTCCATTTGCTTTTGCAGGATTCAACACATCTGCAGATGAGTATTTCAGACCGCTGGATAGGTACACTGTACCTACATTACTGCTGTCATCTGTTTTCGCCTCAATGCCAGGACTGTATTCCTAGCCGCCCTCTCTGCAGGGCACAATTTTAGCTGCTGGTGCCCCACTAGCCCCCACTCCACACACCCCCCTTTCTAAAATCCAACCTATAAACGCAGAGCCATTTTGTAGTTAGCAATCGTATTGTCCAATGCTGGCTGTGGCCTGGTGGTCCACTGGTTAGCACTAATGTTCAGCCATTTGTGCTGAAGTCCCAGACTTACGTGGAGCTACTGTGAGCCTGAGATTTACTGAATGACAGACGCTGCTCTTCCTGACCATGTGCTCAGTTGCTGGACTCTGTGTGGAGTCAATCCAGCAGCAAAGGCAAGTCTTGCTGGGATTCTCCAGCGTTACCCTTGGGAGTTGCCACTGAGGACTTATTCCAGATTAGACCCGGCTTAGAATAGGACAACATGATAGGAAAAACTAGTGGCATAATTTCTTAAATTATTTACTTTGGCTTAATGTTTTAGATCATTTGTGAGTCTCTCTTTGGCATCATACAGTGTTCCCACAAAGCCCAATGAATGTCTGAGCAACAGCATTTCATCTTCCACCTGGCTATGCTGCAGTCATTAGGAGTCAACACGGAAGTCAACAGCTTTAGGTAACCAGTCTTTCCAATTTGTGTCAAAACTGGTTAATTCTGATGAAAATTCATCAATCTTGAATGTAATTTACAAAGGGAAACTAAACTGTGCCACAACACAGTTTTACAATGCCGGGAAACTAACATACTAATCCAACTGATTAGTATGTCTCAGATAAACTTAATGTCATGATCATGTTCTGCTGAGGAAGAGGTAAACTTCCTCTTCCTTAACATTAGTGGAACTGGAATGAAATCATTGAGGTGTATATTCATTTTTTAATAGTATCAAGTTAGCCATCTGTTTCATGCCAAGCTTAAAAGTTAACCTCACTCATTTAAATTAACTGGACAAATTTACTGGTTTTGTGGAAATGTTGGTAGACTGAAGGAGGCCAACTCAAATCTAAATACTGCTAATACTACTGTAATACTGCTAAACTAGCTGAACAGCTACTGAAATGATCTATATCAAAAGGAAGAAAAGGACTGTGTTTACATGGCATCTTTTCCAACTCAGGACACCTTGTTGTGCTTGAGCTTCAATGGAGCATATCTGAAGTACAGTTATGAAGAATGCCCCATAGTACTTCATGTACAGAAGACAGTCTATCTCTGAATGACCAAACTTCTTACCGATGTGCGTCTGAATGCAAGGGCAAAAAAACAAATGAAAACTTGCAACAGTTGGCAGAATCTGGCTGGTAAGTTTGCAGATGACATGAAAGTTGGTGGTGTTATGGATAATGAGGAAAGTTGTCTAAGGCTTCAGCAGGATATGGATCAGATGGAAAGTTGGGTGGAGTGTTGGCAGATAGAATGTAATCACGACAAGGAGAACCCTGGGTCCAAGTCCATTGCTCCCCAAGAGTGGTAACACAGGTAAACAGGGTGGTGAAGAAAGCCTATGGTATGCTTGCCTTCATAGGTCAGGCATAGAGTGTAAAAGCTGAGGTGTTAAGTTGCAACTTTACAAAATACTGGTTAGACCACATTTGGAATATAGTGTCCAGTTATGGTCACCACACTATAGGAAGGATGTAACTAAGCTAGAGAGGTTACAGAAAAGATTCACAAGGATGTGGCCTGGATTGGAGTGCCTGAGTTATGGGGAGGGATTGGAAAGGCCGGGCTTGTTTTCCCTGGAGTGAAGGAGGCTGAGGGGTGACCTGAGAGAGAGAGAGAGAGAAAATTATAAGACGAATAAAGAGGGTAGATTGTCAGATTTTTTCCCCCGAGGTAGCGGTATCAAAAACAAGAGGGCACAGGTTTAAGGGGAGAGAAGAGAGTTTTAAAGATTTGAGGGCAGGGTTTTTACACAGAGAGTGGTTTATTCTGTGGAACATGCTATAAGAGGAGATGGTAGAATCAGATATAATCACAACATTTAGGAGACCTTTAGACAAGCATTTGAATAGACAAGGCACAGAGAGATACAGGCCTAATACGGAGGATGTGATGAATGTAGATAGGCAAAGCATTTGGTATGGACCTGGTGCACCAAAGGGCCCATTCCTGTGCTATGTGACTCTATGACTCTATTACTAATGCTAGCTTTTTAGTTCCAGATTAATACTATGGTTGGATTGCAACTCAGATCCAGACCCTGGTGCTAGTCCAGTAGCAGAAACATATTGTCAGTGGTAAAATACATGAATGCGTAAAGATAAGTGATGCCAAAGCCTTTAAAACTGCTGTGCCTGAGATACACAGCAAATAATATCCAATGAGTCCATGCATTGTCTATATACCATTCTTTATAGAGAGGTGTTATTAATTGAAAATCAATTTTTTTAGTTAAATCTTCCAGTAATAAATAGCTCAGGCTTTAACCATAAATAAAACTTAGTCAAACTTTAATGTGAAAATTGTATCAAAACTAGGAAGCAATTGTCTCTAGTCAACCTGCCAATTTTCCATGCAACTCATGTCTCCAGATGAACAGATTCATATGAATGTACCCTTAATTTTCTAAAATTTCAAAGAATTCTGCATGATTTTATCTATGACACTTCCATAGAAGCAAGTGGTACAGGTCTTCCTCAGGGTATGAATGCCCAGCCTATGTATGGCCTGCACATATAAATGAGCATTTGGAAGGCCAGCAGGGTGGATCTGCTGACTGCTGTAGGGCTTCAGGCATCCTCTGCTGTGTGGGAACTCGGTTCGCAGCCGCATTTCCAACTTGCAAACTGTCTGGGTTACAAACAGTTCACGGGAATGGAACCCAGCCATAGCCTGGGAAGGACCTGTACTTGTGCTGGACTTATCCAACAGGAACACATGTTGCTCCTCAATAGTCTGTGTCAGCCAGATGTTTATGCAGAATTCCAGAAGCAAACTGTCACATTCCTCTTCTGCAGTCCCAATCACAGTCATCACTGGAAAATTTGCCCATCTGCATAGTTTTTGCAAATATTTAACTACAATTTGCTCAATTACCATATTAAAGGAAAGATGGCATTGAGTACAAGAGTTGTGACATCATGTCACAGTTGCATAAAACATTGGTGAGACCACACTTGGAGTATTGTGTGCAGTTCTGGTCGCCAGACTTTAGCAAGGATGTGATTAAACTAGAGGGGGTACAGAAAGGATTTGCAAGGATGTTCCAGGACTGGAGGACTTGATTTATAAGGAGAAGATTCGATAGGCTGGAGCTGTTTTCCCTGAAGCAAAAGAGGCTGATGGGTGACCTTTTAGAGGTTTATAAAATCATGAGAAGCATTGATAATGTGGATGGTCACAGTTTTTTTTTACACAGGGTAGTGGGGACTAGAACTAGACGGCATAGACTTAAGCTGAGAAGGGAAAGATTTAAAGGGGATCTGAGGAGCAAGTATTTCACTGATGGGGTGGTGGGTACATGGAACTAACTGGCAGAGGAAATGGTAAAGGCAGGTACAATTACTATGTTTGAAAGACATTTGGACAGACACATGGTCAGGAAAGGTTTAGAGGGATATAGGCCAAACACGGGCAAATGAGACTAGCTTAGTTGGGTACCTTGGTCAGCATGGATGAATTGGGCCAAATGGCTTGTTCCCATGCTGTATAACTATGTGACTCTATGGCTCTATGAGCAGACAGCAAGTTTCACTGCATCAGGTTGACAAGCTGTGCCCTCTGCTGTCTGTAATTGGTATTTTCTTCTATCACAGACTTCTAGGTAGTTTTGTATTATAGAAAGTTGCGTTACAGCAGAAAAGGCTGTAGCTGCCTTCAAAGCACAGATTTAAAGAGGTTCTCCAGATCACAATCTCAGAATTTCACAATTTCAGATGACAATTTCAGAATCACGATCACAGAAACAAGTTCCACACCACCAGGTTCAAGAACAGTGACTTCCATTCTTCAACCATTCGGTTCTTGAACCAATCGGCACAAACCTAATTACTACCTCAATACCATGACCACTTTGATCACTTTGCACTAAAATAGACTTTTTTTTGTTCTAATTGTGTTCTTTTTGTAATTTATGTTTTCCTTGTGAATGCTGCTTATATGATGCTATGTGCCTTTGATGCTGCTGCAGGTAAATTTTTCATTACACCCGTGCATACACGTACTTGTGCATATGATAATTTTTTGACAAAATCTCGCTATAACCAATGCAGCCTGCATAATGCAAATAGTGTCCGCTAATTCAATCGCTCTATAACCACATTGTGTTATGGAAACAAGTGTTATAGCAGAACTACCTGTACCTCAAATCTCATGCTGCAGGAATCTAAAGTCCAAATAACTGTAGACGCTGCAGACTGGAAATAAATACAGAAAGTTCTGATGATATTCAGCAAGTCAGGCAGCATCTGTGGAGAGAGAAACAAAAGTAATGTTTCAGATTGATGACCTTTCTGTCATGGTTCTGGGTTCTGGCCCTCAATTTGGCTCCTTTAATGCCTTGTTGTCCAGCACATGGATTCCATGCTGG
>JARFYF010000001.1:115468257-115483095 GCA_030265395.1 Rhina ancylostomus
CCCATTGTACTCTCCCTCATTTAGGCATAATACACTGGTTTTAGATCGAACTATTGCACCCTCCATTTGTATGAGATATTCAATCATATTATGGTCACTCTTTCTAAAAGGATCCCTAACTATAAGACTGTTAATTTTATCTGTCTCATTGCACAGGACCAGATCTAAGATAGTATTTTCCCGAGTAGGTACACTAACATGCTGTTCAAAAAAGCTGTCACAGATACATTCTATGAAGTCCTCCTCAAGACTGCCTCGACCAACTTGATTCGCCCAATCTATGTGGAAGTTATGACAACTGCTATTCCATTCTTACATGCAACAAATATTTCTTGGTTTATTGCCTGTGCCACTGTAATGTTATTATTTGGTGCCCAATAGACAACTCACATCAGTGACTTTTTCCCTTTACTATTCTTAATTTCTACCCAGATGGGCTCAATATTCTGCTCCTTGGATCTTATATTGTAGCTCACCATTGCCCCTATCTCAATTAAAAGCACTACACCACTTCCCATACCTTCTTGCCTATCCTTCCCTATTATCTGATACCCTTGGATATTTAATTCCCAGTCATCTCCACCTTGCAACCACGTTTCTGTAATGGCCAATAAATCATACTGCTCTGCACTGATTTGTGCCACAAGTTCACTGGCCTTGTTTCAAATACTATGGGCATTCAAATAAAATGTCCTGACACTCATTGTCCCCTTAGAATCTAGTAACCTTTGTGGCCTTTGCACTTGACTTTTCTGCACTCCACTCTTACTTTTTTCTTACTTTTACTTTGGGTCTCTGCTTCCCTCTGTCTTTTTGAATGGATTCCCATCCCTCTGTCATTTTAGTTTAAACCCTACCCAACAACACCACCAAACAATCCCTCCAAGGACATTGATCTCAGTCCTGCCCAGGTGCAGACCGTCCAGTTTGTACTGGTCCCACCTCCCCCAGAATGGTTCCAATGCTCCAGGAATCTGAAACCCTTCCTCCTGCACCACTGCTCAAGCCACATATTCATCCTGTGCTGCTATTCCTGCTCTGACTAGCACGTGGTATAGGTAGCAATCCTGAGATTCTTACCTCTTGAGGTCCTACTTTTTAATTGATCTCTTAACTCCCTAATTTCAGCTTGTAGGACCTCATCCCATTTTTTTTCCCTATATCATTGGTACCTACGTGCACCACAACTACTGGCTGTTCACCCTTCCCTTCCAGAATGCCCTGAAGCTACTCTGAGACATCCCTGACCCTTGTACACGGGAGTTAACACACCAACTGGGAGTCCTGTTTGCAGCCACAGAAGCTCCTGTCTGTTCCCCTTACCATGGAATCCCCTATCACTAGAGTTCTGCCACTCATTTTCCTGCCCTCCAGTGCAGCAGAGCCACTCATAGTGCCATGATCCTGGCTACTGTTGCCTTCCCCTGATGAGCCATCTCCCCAACAATAACCAAAGCAGTATGTCTGTTTTGGAGAGAGATGACCGCAGGGGACTTGTGCACTACTTTCCTGCTACTGCTCTGCCTGTTGGTCACCCATTCTCTATCTTCCCCTAGGCCCTTAAACTGTGGTGTGATTAACTCACTAAACGTGCTATTCACAACATTCTCAGCATCGCAGATGCTCCAAAGTGAATCCATATGCAGCTTAAGTGCCATCATGCAGTCTGTCAGGAGCTGCAGCTGGATACACTTCCTGTACACATAGTCATCATGGACACTGGGAGCCTCCCTGAGTTCCCACGTTGCACAGGAAGAGCATGACACAAGTCTGAGTTCACCTGCCATGACTAAAATGCTCCAATATTCTTGGCACGTCCTCCTTCCTGATACAGATGTGTCCAGAATATCAGTGTACCCCTCCCTTAACACTCCAGCCTCCACATCCTTCACCGTTATTTTCATTTGTGGTTATGGTTGATGCTGCTATTAACACTTGTTTTCAGTGACACTCCAGCAAGAGTGATTTGCCATGTGGAGACTGGTATTTCATCTGTGTCTCAGCTAATATAAATTTCAATCCTTAGACTGAAAGTTCTGCAATGTTAAACCACACACCACTATTTATCAGAAATGAACATTTGAACTCAGTTACCACAAAGTAAAAAGAAGTTTACTTTTAGAGATTATGTCCACTATTTCTCACTGTTCTGTGACATAACTAGCAAAGATCATTCATAAAATTTCATGTGAAATCATTTGTTCAGATTAGTAAGGTGTACTTTTTTAACCATAGTCCTGGGCCACGAATGCAACAGAGGCTTATTGCTTCTACACTCTATCTGCAGTGCACTTTCTCTGTCATTGTGACACATTATTCTGCATTCTGTATTGTTTTACCCCATACTACCTCAATGCACTGTGTAATGAATTGCTCTGTATGAACTGTATGCAAGACAAGTTTTTCACTGTACCTTGGTACAAGTGACAATAATAAACCAATTCCAATTCCACTGAATGCCTCCAGTAGTTTGTTTTTTGCTACGGATTACAGCATCTGCAGCCTCTTGTGTCTCAAAGGTTTTATAATGTCCTCAAAGGAAAAAATGGTTCAAAGTTCTTGCTTACAATTTCCATATTATTTTGTTCTTATTTGAACTTTCAAACGTTATCATTCAAAGTCCTGACATGATCTCATATAGATATTTATTGGATGTACAAAGTTATCTACAGCCTATCACAACAATTTAACAACATTATAATCTGACAATCATTGAGCAATTTTTTTTGTATTAAGCTGGCTCTTTACACCTAATTGCTCCCTCTTTTTACTGTAGTCCAAAGTATAAATCTAAGGAGGCCAATGGACATAATGGGAAGTCTTGATTCCCATATTATCTGCATAATTTATAACCCTCTACTGGCCCTATCTTGCTGCATGTGGTCAGTGCTGCACCAAACAATAATATATGAAGATCAGAATTTCTAGATTAAAAAAAAACAGGGACCATCAATTTGTCTTCTACCATTCTGGTACTCACATGAATACAATGAAGATGAAGTTGCTGATTTAATCATGGCAATCTGTATCAATTAGACTGCAACAGCCACAGACAAGGTGTGAGGGACCGTAGATTCTATGGGAACCATAGGTTCAAAGTCACCTGATCCCCCAAAGTGCATAAAAGGATAAATAATGTTGAAATGTTTCAAATTACAAATAAAGCTTGTGGTCAGAATTTGCTACTCACTCACTTTGCTCAATTTTTTTTCCAAATCACTGATCATTGTTATCAAATGCAAGAAAGATAATACTGAACAGGTGAATCACTGTGCAGTCAATTGTCAGCAGGACCAAGGAGTTGATTGTGGACTTCAGGAAGGGGAAGTCAGGAGAACACACACCAGTCCTCATTGAGGGATCAATGGTGGAAAGGGTGAGTAACTTCAAGTTCCTGGGTGTCAACATCTTGGAGCATGTATCTTGGGCCCAACACATTGATACAATCATGAAGAAGGCACGCTTGTGGCTCTACTTCATTCAGAGTTTAAAGAGATTTAGTATGTCATCGAAGACTCTTGCAGATTTCCACAGATGTACAGTGGAGAGCATTCTGACTGGTTGCATCACCACCTGGCATGGAGGCTCCAATGTGTAGGATTGAGAGGCTGCAGAGGGTTGCAGACTCAGCCAGCTCCAACACGGACACAACCCTCCCTACCATCAAGGAGAAGAAGGTGGCATCCATCATTAAGGACCCTCACCATCTAGTACATGCCCTCTTCATGTTACTACAATTGGGGAGGTGGTACAGGAGCCTGAAGACCAACACTCAATGTTTCATGAGCAGCTTCGTTCCCTCAGCCAACAGATTTCTGAACAGTCCGTGAGCCCATGAACACTACCTCGTTTTTTCTCTTATGCACTATTTATTTATTTTTGTAACATAGTAATTGCTATGCCTTTATGTCTTGCACTCTACTGCTGCCACAAAACAACAAATTTCACAACATATGGCAATGATAATAAACCTGATTCTGATTCTGATTTTAAGATCTTAGTTATGCAAAATATTACATTTATTCAGCTGTGTGCACAGATATTGCTCATTATCAATGCAACTTCCCTTTCCTCTAACATACCTAAAGAAAATCTTTGTCAATCCCCATTGTGCCTGTGTGAAATTTACAACAAGATATGCATAGCTTGCATACCCATTTATATAATTATCAGCTTTGAAGTATTTAATATGCTAAGTATTTACCTGTATATGTACAATCTTTATTAATTATGTGAAACCAAGATGTTTTTCACATGATGAAATGAGGGGAACCTACTGAAATTTCATTTTCATCTCCCATTAATGCCACATTATACATTACATTTATTGCAAATCTTTACCTTATAAAATTTCAGTTCCCCAAACGATTTAGTGCACAAGAACATCAGATGCTGCCTACTGAATATACAGACAAGAAAGACGATCAGTTGTCAGTGTTTTGTTAGTTGCTCAGCTGGAATGTTGGCAATGGAGAGGTGACAGTTGGACTTGATGCGCTAAGTAGTGCAAGAAGCAGAGATAATCAGCTGGAGGCAGCTTCTCCTTACAAATTTAACAATGCAACCAATTCAAGTTACAATAATTTTCACACGACAATTCTGTTTTCTTTTTTTCTCTCTTCTATGCTTTTAGGAAGGTCTTTATAATATCTTGCTTTTGGCTTTGTGACATTTTCCCTGTTCTGAGTGTTTATCCATTTGCCTTTGATTTTCTGATCTTTGGCATCCACCCACAGGTCAGATGAATATCCAATAGTCTCACCACCATTCTCTTCTCCCACCATGTGCCCCTGCAGTGGAACCAGTTCATTCCACATTATGTCCAGTGGATTTTAGGTCAGTGTTTACCAAGAAAAATATTGAATTATGAAAAAAATATTCTAAATAAGACATGAAATGTAGATATGAAAGGAAAAGCAGTGCAAGCTCATGAACATGATGACAAAGACAGCCTAAGAAATATACAGAAATTGAAGCAGAATGCCAGGGACTCTTAGGATGGAGAGGTGTATAGTCATAGAGCGAGCTCAGATACAGACCCTTGGCCCATTGTGCCCATGCCGACCACTACGTAATCATCCATATGAATCCCATTTGAAAGCACTTGACCCCTAGCATTCTATGCCTTGACCATTCAAATGTAAACCTAGATATATTTTAAAATGTCGTGGAGTCTCTGCCACTACCACTTCCAACAACAGTGAATTCTGAATTCAATCCACAGTCTGGTGGAAAAATTCCTCCTCAGATTCCCTCAGAACCTCCTACTCCTTATCCTAAAGATATGCTTTCTGGTTTTATACACTTCTGTTATGAGGAAAAGAAGATTCTCACTATCTACATTATCCATGACTCTCCTAATTTTGATGACCTCTATCAGCTCAAATTCCCTCAAATTCTGCCACTCCAAGGAAACAAACCCAGCCTATCCAGTCTAACTGAGACGATCCATCTCAGGCAACATTCTGGTGAATGTTCTGTGCACCCTCTCAAGTGTAATAAAGGGACACAATAATCTAGCTGTAACCTAATCAATGGTTTATAAAACTGGACCATTGAACTTTCTGCTTTTATATTCTACGCCAGGGTAATGAAAGCAAGTATCTTGTATGTCTTCATAACCACCTTAGCTACCTATGCTGCCACTTTCAGGGATCTTGGACTTCAACATGAAGATCTTTCTGTTTCTCAGTACTCCTGAAGTCCCTTCCATTCATAGTGTATGTCCTACTCTTAGTAGTCCTCCAGAAATGCACCACCTCACATGTATGAGGATTAAATTATATCTGCCATTGCTATGCCCATCTTACCAACATCAATAAAAGAGATAAGATAAGATATCTTTATTGGTCACATGTACATTGAAACACACAGTGAAATACATCTTTTTGCATAGAGTGTTCTGGGGGCAGCCCGCAAGTGTCACCATGTTTCCAGCACCAACATAGCACGCCCACAACTTCCTAACCTGTGCGTCTTTGGAATGTGGGAGGAAACCCACACAGACACAGGGAGAACATACAAACTCCTTACAGACAGTGGCCAGAATTGAACCCGGGTCACTGGCGCTGTAATAGTGTTACGCTAACTGTTACACTAACGTGTTGTCCTATATTACCTATAGCCTAGGCTACCCTCCAAACTGTCACAATTTTTACATCATCCATGAATTTGCTAATCATACTGCTTGCATTCACATCCAAATCATTAATGTACTGTATATTATAAACAGTAATGTTCCAGTCCCTGTAGAACACCAGTGATTTTGAAAATCTAGTAAATGATAGTTAGCTCAGCCACAAGCTCTCAATGAAGCAATAATGTGTATGTCCATCATTGAAGAACTGCATTGAAGAGGGGCAAAAGCAAATTCAATAAAAGCATCCAAAAGGAATTTAGATAAATACTTCAAGGGGAAAAGAAGTGTAGAACTTTAAGGGGGGAGGAGAGCGTGAACCAAAATGAAGAGTTCTGTTTACGCTTACCCTCAGAACATCCCAAATCAATTTTTGCACCACAGTCATTGGAGCCATATGAACAAATGTACCAGCTACCTTGATGCACAACATGATTTTACAAACAATAGCTCCAACAAAAAGCATAAGGCCAAAACAAGAAAAATAGAAGCAAGAATAGGCCGTTTGGCCCCTAAAGTCTTTTCTGTATTTCTCTAAGAGCTTGACAGATATTTTACCTCAGCACCACTTTCCTGCACTAACCCCATATCCCTCAAGCCCTTAATATCCAAAAATTCCATTTATCTCCTATGCCGGAAGCCTGTGCAATGGGGAAGGGAGGATTGGCCCTTCCTTTACCTTAATTATTGGGATATAGGAGTCACAGGTAAGGCCAGCATCTATTCTCTATCCCCAACAGATTGTCTCGTTAGTCTATTATAGAGGGAAAAATCTGTTACTGGCCATGTTAACTGAGGGTTGTATGCTCTGTGCTATGTCATCATTCACATTCACTTGAACATGTAGCGGGGATTTTAGTTTAATGCCTTTTTCAAAATTCAGAACCTCTAACAATCCCACACTCCTTCAATATTGGGATAAATTATGTGTAATTAATTTCTTCTCATACAGAGCTGAAACTGCTACCACTAAGCCAAAGTGGTAATTATAATGAGTAGCATGTATGAATTTGTGTTCAAAGCAGATGCAGAGGTCCCATGGGATTGCTTTACATTTGTTTCCTGATGCTGTATGATTCCCTTACATTTTGTCTGTTCCTGTATTAACAATATGCACAAACCTCCTCACTAGGAGCAGGAACCATGAAAGCTACCCTTGTCTCTAAATGTAATGACATTATGAGATTAAAATATCACAGTGAATTTGCTGGTAGGTTTACTTAAACGGATGTCAATCAGATCCTAATATTTGTTCATGCCAGTCACTTAATACAACAAACTCATGTAGGATCAGGAAACAATACATTAATTAAAAAGGATCTCTACTCTTCCTCTGTTAATCCTTTAACTAGGGCATTTTGCCCATTCTGACCCTCCTTTCCTTCCTTCTTCCTTGCCTTATTTTCACTCCAGTTATGTAAAACTAAATAACATCTGGAACTAAAAAGTGAGTATCATGTCCTATGCCATGTAACTACCAGCCTGTTGTAAAACTTCATCCGGTTCACCATTTTCTAGAGAAAATCTGCTGCCCTTACTTGGTCTGATCTATATGTGACTCAAACCCACAATAATGTGGTTGAGTCTTAACTACCTTCTGAAGTAGCCTAGCAAGCCGATCTGCTCAAGGGGAGTTAGAGTTAGAGAATAAATGCTGGCTTTAACAACAGCACTGATATAGTGTGAACTAATATAGAAGGAAGGTCATTCCTGCTTTGCCTGTTTTGCAGGTTCCAGGCATGGGAGGTGCTGCAGAATGCAAATGCAAGTTCTAAACAGGCTGACTGACCTGACTTTGGGACAAATATTTTAGCTGAGCAAAGAACCTGCTGCTTATAAGGTTTAAAGGGCAGGGGCAGCTGGTTAACTTGCAGTTGGAACACTGATGGACCCTGCAAGCATCCTCATTTCAGCTCAAGCTCTACCCAGTACAGAACCTCTTTGTAACCCTGGTTCAGAACAACCAGTATTCCTGTGAACTCCAGATATGAAGAAGACATTACTACACATACAAAGCCACACCCATATTCCCTGTTCAATTATCCTGCCTGCAAATTGTCCTTGCCCCTCAAGATCCATTGAGCATTCCTTGTTCGTTCCAGTCTCTGATCTCTGACTCCTTCCTTCCTTATGTTCTTCCTTGCAATTTCAGATTAATTTATTTTTCAAGAGGAACAAAGTTCCCTTAATATCAAAAAAAAACAGGAAAAGGCATTTTAGATACATAGGATCTGTTGGATTGGACTGGTTTAATTAGTTTTTTAACATGTAGTGTTTAATACACCTCCAGTGGCTGCACAAGGAATGGTCTCTTACTAGCTTTTTGGTTCATCCATCAGGTGCATATGTGGTTTTTGCATTGGTTGGTTTGGCCACAAGTGTCTAATAGGTCTTCTGATTGGACTATTGTTAGCTAAAGAGCATCTCATATCTCAGGTATAAAAGGTGTTGTCTTTTTGTAAATCTCTCTTGCTCTTCCTCTCCCCTGGCCTGAGCTTCCTTTTGTTCCCTTTGTCTCGGCTCATCAAAGCTAGTGCCATGTGTTCTGTGACTCTTTATTTGTTTTAAACTTTCCAGTAAAATTTTGCAAAGCACCAAGTTGTTTTCAGCTCATTCCTGGACTCCTGTGGGTTCGAAAATAACCAGATCCGACAGATCCAACATATAAATATCAGAATCATCAGGAGTAACTTTTATTTTGGGTTTGGATTGAGTGGGATCATAAAACAAAACTCCCAAAACTGAACACAATCTAACTCAAATCTGTCTCTAGTTTGTGTTAGACAGAGAGGCAAGAGCAAATGGCTAGTCATTCACAAGAGGTGAAATAGTCAGCTATGTTAAAGAGAAAGACTGGTAGTTATGTCATTGGCTTTCATGGCCCACCCTCCCTAACTGCTCTACATCCAATGAACTACTTATTGGATTATGAATCATTGTTGTAATGTGGAAAAGACACAGTAAATTTTACACAGCAAGATTCCACAGGTAGCAATTTGAAAAACACTGGATAGTGTATTTTAGTGAAACTGTTTAGGGAATAAATGTTGGGCTCAACATTGGAGATAACCCTTCTGCTCTCCTTTTACATCCATCTGAGGAAGCAAGATACTTGGCTTGACATCATAAAAGCAGCACTGCTAACAATGCAGCACTGCCTTGTTTCTGTACTGGAGTGTCGGCCCAGATTTTTGCTCGCTCCTGGTATTTGGACATCTAATTTTCTGTTCAAATTAGCAGACTTTAAACAGAATGAATAGTTATTTGACTGTGGCTATGTGCCTTTTATTATACATTCAGCTTTAATACTGGCCAGCCTCCCAGATCAGGGGAAACTCAGAGAGATAAGAACTCTTGCCTTGAAGAGGTAGGTATCTTAATAACACTGCCTGAATACTCCAGGCCCAACAAACTAATGTGTTTCTTATTCCATGTAATCAGATTCTCTGATCCTGGCAAGAAAATCAATGGAATGAATTTCTATGGCAGAGTGCAATGTGCTGACACCAAAACATAATATGTTTTTAACCACTGAACAGGGTAGAACGTCTAAGTAACCACCTTCCCAAATAGGATCATAGCAAACAACAAAAGTATTAATTTCTGACACATCATATATCTGAGAAAAATAATAAATATAAGAAGATTTAATGTGAGTGTTAAAGATAATCAATTACATCTCCATACTAGTTATAATATATCCAATTAAGTGTTCATAAAGATTTTTCAATTAATTTGTGGGCTCCTATGGGACTGTAAAACACATAATAAAATTATAATTTCAGAAACTTCCTACAAAAAGGCACCTTAACAATTTTGGGCCACCTACTGCAAGATGGTTATGTATATCATGAACTTTCTTACCCTGAGCTCTTGGGTTTCTGTTTACTCATTTTAATGTATGGTGTATAATTTAACACCAAGAAGCAAATACCTTCCATAATGTCCATACATCGATCTACTTAATAAAAAAGTTATATTGCATTTCCAATGCTGCACAGTAAGAGAAATTAGTTGGAATAATTGAACAGTATCAACTGCAATTAATTTGCCCCTTCTCTTGAAATGTAGTTATCTTAATTTAAGTCTTATTGGCAATGAGTCATCAGAGACACTCAATTTATCATCATTTTAATTGAAATTGAAAAGTCCTTCTGATGAATTGTATTTCCATTTTCAGCACATTAGCCTGTTCTTCTTAACCATCACAGCCTCAAGGAAAAGGCAGCAGTATGAACTGTTCAATGGATTACCAATGAAGAGCAAAGCATTGTATTTAATAATTGGTATCTTTGTAATCTCTCTCTCTCTCTCTTTCTGTCCTAGCGTGGTGAATCCCAACAAAAATGCAATTCTCAGTTCTCAGGTAAAGTGTAAGTAGGACATAAATTCAAGGTTCAAGGGAGTAACAGAATGAAGCAGTTTGGATTCCACTTAAAAACCATAAGATGATGTGTTTTATAGGTGGAGAGCATTTTGACTGGTTGAATTACCACCTGGTAAGGAAGCCCCGATGCAGAGGATTGAAAGGGGCTGCAAAGCGTTGTAGACTCAGCCAGCTCCATCACGGGCACACCCCTCCCTGCCATTGAGGACATCTTCAAAAGGCAGAGCCTCAAAAAAGGTGGCATCCATCACTAAAGACCCTCACCATCAGGGACATGCCCTCTTCACAGTACCGCAATCAGGTACAGGAGCCTGAAGACCCAAACCTAACGTTTCAGGAATAACGTTTTCCCCTCCGTCATCAGATTTCTGAATGACCCATGAACACTATCTCGTTATTCCTCTTTTGCACTATTGTTTTTGTAACTTATTTATTTTTTGTAATTTTTATGTCTTGCACTGTACTGCTGCTGCAAAACAACAAATGTCATGATGTATGTCAGTGATAGTAAACCTGATTCAGATTCTGAGATGTCCTCCAGATGATTCTGCTCAGGTATCCTTCTGAAATACTCTTATTTTTTAGTCTGTGGTTATTTTAAGTTATCCACAGATTAAAGGATTTAGCACTATCCTTGAAAGTAGTGGAAAAATTTATAATTTTGTTTTGTCCCAGGAATGTGACTCATTGTCAATCTCAGGAGTCCACTTCTTGATGCGGTTGTGAGGACTTCAAGGAAATTTCCCTCTTCCAATTTGGTTCTTATTTTCTATACTTATGGTCACTTGTTGATAAAACTTTTATGAACCTTTCTCTAAATTCTGTCAAACAGCATTTTAATTTTGTATAACTGCCTGCCTCACACAGAATGAGTGTTTTTCTCTGGATAATCTGTGGGTATCAATATCAAATGGTATTTTACAGATGAAAGGTTGGCAGTTGGCATTGGTTTTCGAGATAATTGGTACATAATGTTATGACTGATAACTCAACCACTATTAAGGGCATTAATCTTCAACATAAATATGAATCATTGCTTCACAAGCAGGCAGCCACAAGAATTATTCCATGTCACCAGATAATGAGAAAACCATATAACCCTTCTCTTTTTGGCAAAAACTCATTTTGTGAGCTGTTACTATGACGAACTAGCTATCATTCAAAACGCATAAGTCAGTTTAGTTCCTGTGATGCATCCCAGACTGCGGAATAATTTCCTTGCACAGTTTGCAAGGATCACCATGTGTAGGGTCAAATGTCTGCCTCACTTCCCACTTAATATTTTTCTTTGTAGAATTTGGGCAGTGACCAAATAACTGTCTTAGTCATTAGAGAGCCTTTTTCAAGTATCTGGAAACTAAAGCTCAGTTGCAGCATTCCTACTGCTGAATGACCATGAATCACTTACTTGAGCTTTAGTAATGGAGATACTATAACCATAATTCCTTCCAGCTGCCTGCATGGAGTTTGCATGTTCTCCCTGTAACTGTGTGAGTTTCCCTTAGGTGCTCCAGTTACTTCCCACATCCCACAGGGGTGTTGTTTGGTAGGTTAATTGGCTACCGCAAATTGCTGCTTCTCTGTAGGTAGGAAAATCAGGATGGAGCTGTGAGAGAGAATAGTTTACTGGGAAGTGCGTGGTGTGATAGGATTCGTCCTGAGAACTGGCAAGGACAAGCAGCTTCCAATTATCTTGTGAAGAAGATGAAATTTTCCACTGAGCCCTTTTCAGCCAGAAGTGTCAAATGGAGGGATAAGTCTTCCTGCCAAGATCCCCACGATTACAGAGGCCAGTCTTTGGCCAACTTGATTCACACCATATGATATTAAGAAGCAGCTAAGAGCACTGCATACAGCAAAGGCCATGAGATATGGCAAAATGCAACTTGTAGGCCTGAAGGTGTTCCCGAGACCCTGCCATGCCTTTAACCAGGCTGCTTCAGTACAGTGGCAACAATGACAACTCCCCAGTGATGTGGAAAATTGCCCCAGGGATGCCCTGCCTACAAAAAGCAGGAGAGATTAGATGCAGGAAGGGTGTTTCTAATGGCAGGGGAGTCCTGAAACAAAAATTCAGAATTAGGTTCGAAGGATATGGAGCATGTCATTTAGGATTGAGACAAGGAAAAATTTCTTCACCTATAGAAATTCTCTGCCACAGAAGATAGTTACAGATAAATCTATAAATATTCAGGAAGGATTTAACTATAGTTCTAAAGGCTAAAGAGATCAAGGGATATGAGGGGAGGGCAGGAGCAGAGTATTGAATTCAGCTGATCAGCTACATAAAGCAGGCCAGTGCTCCATGGTTCAGAACCCATTCCTGCCTCACCAATCTTCGAGCCATGCATTTACTGCTCTAATCTTATTTACCCACTCCCAATTTACACATGGATTGGGTAATAATCCAAGAACAACAACCCTTGGTGAATTGTTTTTCCCTTGCATCAAGACCAATGACTGAGCTCCAGATGTGGACAGCTAACTAGATACAAGCAAGGAACTAATATCTTGACCATCTTTTCTGGAGGCCCAATTACTATATCAGAGTGATCATTTACCCAAAGAAGTCATGGCAACACAGAACAATAAAACAAAAATAAATATAAAAGAGGGGAACTAATAATTCCTTGCAGAAGCACATCTCTTTTCTGCAGGTCATGCAGCAGAACAAATAATAAAAATGGGAGAAGACCATAGCACAGTGAAAATAAAACCGTAAACAGACCTGTATAAATCTGCTGAGTAAACAGGGACTTTTACTTTTAATGCTGTTTAATGACTCAATGCAATTTTCTTAACAAGAACATAATTTTTAAAAGTTTCTTGCTAATTTTGCTGAAAAATATTTTAATATGAACACTGGTTACTGATTGCTTCATTGAGAAACTGCTGGAGGACTTCCTAAGTCTGATAGAGTGAAGAACTCAATTAATGATAGGAAAGATTGCTATCAACAGAAGATGCTTCAGTAATTTTAACTGCAACTGTTTAATTCAACTTATTTAAAGATCCCTTTTTTATAGGATCCTAAGTGAGGCTCTTTCCCGTAGAAGGGATGACTTCAACAGAAGACAGCCCTTTAAACAATGCTTTGAACAGAGCACAAGTTGTACAATCACTTGACATGGTTATACTCGGCACAGAAGAGCAAATATGCTTAAGCCTCAGATGCATATTTCTTGGTGTAAGCATGTTTGTTAATTACCATTAACATTAGAAGGAGATACAACTTTGGCTTGGATCCGCTTCACTTTTTGAGCTCACATTTCATAGCTTCAACTGTGTTACGTTGCCACGGTTTAGTTACTTCACTCTCATGGCCATATCCAGCTAGCAAAATTCCCTTCCACCTGTTTTGCTTCAGGTCAGGGTTTTGAAACCTTATACTTGAATTCAAAAACAACTTTAAGAAAGGTCACCGGGGTTCCAAGAAGAATACAGAAGGTTGAAGGTTGCTGGAGCTTGTAAATGCAGAACACCAGCATGAAATTTGATGTAAAGGGCCTCAAGCACTCTCTAAACTGTTGTAAAGGGATTAGGAAATGATTGGAAACCATGTCTATGAGTCCTATTAAATAGATTTCTAATTTTTATCATCATAATTTAGCCGTTGCTTGAATTGTTCTACAAATGTGAGGTAAAGCAAAATGTTCCGTAACAAAGGACAACACAACTTATCCAGAAATTACCCCAAACAAAATGGTTTGTGCTTAATTCAGGAGAGGGCAAGAAGGGGTGTAGACTCAGTCAAACTTGTTTTTATTTGTAATCAATTCCAATTAGAAAATAATTGAAGCTGAATGTCAACAGGCAGAACCTGTACAACCGAATAACTCCATCAGGAAACCGCATTCATGCTTCTGCTTCTCTCAGGAATGAAGCCCCTTTTGAATCTAATCCCTACCCGTCCTCACTTGCACAGCCTCCAAAAAAGGATTCATCCTTTCAGGGCTTTATTTCCACATACCCACCCCACCAGCATCACTTGAAGTAAATATTATCAAATCAAAAGGAAGTGCAGGATGCCATTTCCCAGATAAGTAGCTCACTTGCTGTTATTCTCTCAGCCAGAGTGTGCAACCATTGGGCTGGACCATAATACTCACTGGCCAGTGAATCCATAGAGAACTGCAAACTAGCAAGGCTGTACAGGTCGGCTCGCTCCTGACTCCTGCACCTGATACCAGTACATCTGATCTCCTCCTCCACCCCTAGTCCAGGGATGGAGCACAATTGTGCTGATCCAAGAAGTACTTTGCATCCAGCTCCACAGTTTTATACCATCCATGGATGTAAGTCGTTTGTTTTTTTC
>JARFYF010000001.1:115506166-115516827 GCA_030265395.1 Rhina ancylostomus
TGGAATCCATGTGCTGGACAACAAGGCATTAATGGAGCCAAATTGAGGGCCAGAACTCAGAACCATGACACATTTAGCAAACGTATCATATTGGATGGAGACAGAAAATTATTTTTCTAAAGTATTAGGAATTTGCATTTATTCCTATATTACCTTATCCCATATAACCAGGCAAAAATACAGGCCTCTTAAAATTTTGGGGAATATCTTCAGTCATGATATTATATATAAACCTACTATTTGCTCTTCCGTCACAATCAGTATGATAACACAATGGACAAGTCTTCAATCTGATTAAAATATAACTCTTTCAATATTCATTAAAGAATTATAATCTCAGGATCAGAAATATTTTTAAAACAACCATTTTTATATTCAGAATTGAGAGCACCATTTGAAGAGTTGAATCAATTTACACCTATGTATTATGATCTATCAAATAGATGCTCTGCAGAGGAGAAGGTTACTGAGCTAAGAATCAACTTCAGGTTGGAGGTCATACTCAGTCATTGCCAGAAGAACATGGCTGCCAAAGCACCCATCAAGTAATTTCACAATCATATACTCCACTGCAGAGTGGCAATAATTTTTCATGGAAAATTCTCAAGCATTGTTTTTGCCTTCTCATGGAACACTGTCTCCATGAGAAGTACTCTTCTTTTGGAAAAGATGTAACTCAGTTCACATTGAGTGACATGTGGATGCAGTTCAATGAAATTAACGTTTATAAAGAGAAACAAATATTTCTAAATATATTTTTGTGAACATAGTGTGATTTTAAAATGATAAAGATACTGAAGTATTGCAAAGATGGGAGACTCTTGTGAACGCCTCTTCTCATCATCCCAGATTTAATGGCCCTGAGGCACTAATATTTTCCAAACCATAGAAGTAAATAGATTTCTGATCAAAATGGATAATATCAATCAGTGTCTACATGATTATAAAACAATGTTAAGACTTCAATTATTATTTACTAACTTGCTGCAAGCTTTGTTGTTGAACTTCATGGCATTATCTGAAACTCTCAAAATAGAATACAGCTTGTCATTTAATCATTTGTGAAAAACAATCTGGCCACCAGATGGTGACATAACAGCAGTGAGAATGTTTCTTATTTCATCACACAGGGAAAAACAATGTTTGAATCAGTGATTCCCTGAAGCAAAGTTGATCACCACAGAACATACTTGTTAGTAAAACATTTTTATTCTGCACAAATGAATGTATATTATTTCTGTTGACAACACTGACATTAGCTCCACCTATTGGTCTATAAAATTGAGGAATGTTACAACTTTTGAAAGCTATCCCCACTGTTTCAGCTCCCTCGGCCAAAATGACAAATAAACAATCTATTCTCCAATCTTTGTTCCTAGTGTGTAGCTACCAATAAACACACAGGGCATGGGTTTGTCTCTAAGCATTTCTGCATTCCCACTGAGAACAAGGAAGATCAAGAAAAGAAAGAGCATCAATTTATCGAGCATCATTCACAACCTGAAGGCATTGCAAACCATTTCACAATCAACAAAATATCTCTGCAGAGAGGTCCCTGCTGTAAAGAGAAATGCCACAGCCAACCAGCAGACAAATAGAAATTAGATAAGTATCTCAATAATAAGTGGCAGTTGATTGAAGGTCAGATGTTGCTCAGGAGACCTGAAGAACTCAACGACTCCTCATCGAGTGATCCCATGGGCTTCTTTACAGATTCCTGAGAGGGTAGCCTGGACCACGTGGTTCACATCTATGATGTACTTTTTGCTTGCTATTAATTTCTGGACTTTTAATCTTATTCACAACCATAACCTCCATCTAAATTTAAAATTCATGCTTCACTTACCTGGTTCTTTCCATGTCTCCTTAATCCACAAAAATGAAAGTCAAAAATTATTTCTAAATTATTAATTATTTATAGCATTAGCAACATGTAACTCAGGGACCACGTATGCACAGCATACAGATTCATTTAAGAGGAAGGTAAATAGCTACATGAGAAAGAAAGGAAGAGGATATTATTCCTGAAAGGGTTAGATGCAGTGCACTGGAGCATAAGGTGACACAGACCACCTGGGCAGAATGACCTGCTTCTATGCTGAAAATTCCTGGAATTTTGTCATTAGATTATTTATTTGATCTCAGCTCAGGATCACCACCCAACACCTACAAAAGGATAATATGTAACTTTCAGAAAAGGCATCAGTTTCTGCTATTTCTCATACAATATGAGTTTAGCCAACAAATGGTTCCTTCACCCCAATCTTGCTATACTTAGACAGGGGTATTAATTCTAAGGTACAAACAATGATATGCAAATTTCCCACTATTCAGCTGGAAAGATTTCTTTTACACTCTCAGTTTACTGGGTTAGCCTCTTGCCCTCAGTACTAATTTAATAACGCTTCCTTTAATGGACCACACTTCTCTCTCCTTGGTGCATTACACTGGTCTGTGTTCCTTCACTCTCAGAGATGCTCCTAGATGCTGCCACTGATGCTATAATAGCCTGAAGCTTTTGAGAAGGAAGAAGAGTGCCAGAATTATTGAAAATTGAGTGGAAGGAGAGAGTGCCAACACCAGTGGTGAGTGATTAACAATTTGGGACTTGGAGACAAAGAGCTGTCAGGCTGCATTGTGGAGGAATAAAGGATCCCTGTTTGCACTGAAAGAGCAAAATGTCTTAGTGAACAGGTTGGGCATTGGATGGAGCACAGTGTCCGTAAACTGGGTATAGGTGCTGCAGGCATTTGAGTGAAATTATTTTCTAGTCTGTTGAAAATCCATTTGTTACTTTTTCTTTTAGAGGATTGAAAATGTGCCAACCGTGAGGTAAGACATTCTTAAAGTGGATCAAATGCCCCAATTCTAATTTACAATCGTCTTTCTTTACGGGGTCCACATTGCCCTAGAAATATGTCAGCAATTCTGGGCTTTCAACATTTAGATTTCCTCCTTCATAGTTTTATGGTCCTGAAGTTTCTCCAATAAGAGTGAAAGAACAGTGAGCATATCTACAGCTTAAGTTACAAAACCCATAGAGCCAGAGTGTTTTCAGAGGATTATACAACAAGGCTTTTATAAATTTTCAGCCCTAGTTAATTTTTTAAAAATTGGCCAGAATGCTTTATAAAATCACTGAGGTTGAAAGTGGATAAGGGTGTGGGTGGATTGTGAGGGAGGTTTGTCTCTCCTGCCCTATCTGCATAGAGTCTTGTTGCCTTTTTGGTGCTGTAAGGCAAAATTGAATGCATTAGGCATAGAAGTAACAATAGAGGCTATTTGTCTAGTTAGTCCAGGCTGGTGTTTATTCAGCATGCCCAGTCCTATAAGAGCAATTTGCAATTAAATGGCACCTGAAACAGTGAGGTCAACCAAGATATCACATGAACATTATTACCATGCCATGTGAAATATGAATCAGAATGCACTGACAGCCAGCTGGCAGGTCCACTGGCAAACAACCTGTGCACAGGTGGGATGTCCTTTAGGATTTCCCATCTGCGCACAGCAGTGCAGAGATTGGAGCATACTGGAGGTCAGATGTGGGTACATTTGACCTCTTGCTCACCACCTGGACTCAAGATTGATCCTGGCACATTCCATATGCTGCTTAGCCAAGGAACTGGATACATTTCACATCTGGTCCCTCAGCTCCAACCCTGGTGCATCTGGCATGGCTCCATTCATTTGAATGAGGTGACAGATCTACATTTAAAAGATGATTAAAGTTTTTTGGTATTACTTTATTTTAATGTATATTTATGCTTTTGATTAATTAACATTAGACTCATGCCTTTTCAACTAAATATGTATGCTGTTTGTTTCCAGCTGTTTTGAAATGAATCTGTTTGACCAGAGATACTTAGAAACAGTAAAAAGGTCTCTGATATCAGAAGGGTATCGACTGTAATAGTGAAGCCGGCTGCACATTGGAACATGTGTTTCAGAAAAAAAATTAATTCTGCCATGGGACCAGTCCAGGCAGAAGCCACAAATCACAGGCCAGGGTCATCTGAGCCCCTCCAATTAATACAATTGACCAAGGGGAATATCTTTAAAGAAGAAACAGAAACAGAATAGATTAATGAGAGAATTCTGGAGCTTGTCCCCAGATGGCTGAAGACACAGGAAACACATAATACATGAATTGTCAAAAATATAACTTTTGTGATACCTTCTGCAAAGCATTCCTTTACATACGCAATATACCCATTCGACAATTGTCAAGAAATTATAAACAATGAATAATTTTATTTTCTGCAACAGACATCCTTCTATCTCTTAATTGTAATTAGATATATACTCTGAGAATATTACATTAAGCAAGGAATGAAAAGGTGTTGGTTACTTTGACAATTGACTCCGCCAACATTTACTATCTTATAAGTCCAATAATTAATTGAGATTTTTTTGTTCTGTGAGAGAATGAATCAGTTAACAATAATCATTGGGCAAACATTTCAACTACATAGCATAAGGCTTTAATTTCCTGAGAGACTGAAATGCATTTTTAAATGGGTTGTTACATGTCATCAGAACACGTTAGCACACATGGAGCCTTGTGGGAATTTGAATGATGTGCTTCTGCACATCTGACAAGCCCACGTAGCGTACACAAGGCACATAGCAGTGACATTAGCATGCTATGCAATTTTGAAGTTGATGCTACAACATTGAGTCATGATTACACAACAACGAATCAGCATGGATCTTGACCAGGAAAATGGGCCCTAAAGGCAGAAGGCCAACAAAATATTTATGAACTAAAACAGGTAACCACGAGAAGCCTCATATCCCATGGTTAGGTTCCACTTCAAAGTCATGGTTACGTCTTGTTTTCCAGATCACTGCTTGTTAATTAGATTTCCAGGCTCAGATCCGTGGGTTAACAACGTGTTTTTTCATCCAAACTGGAGCATGTGTTTGCTGAGCGATACAATGTGTATTCAGTACACAGAATGTAGTGCACCAATGAGTGATGTGGTGCAACACCTGTAAAATGGTGTACTTACACTTGACAATGTAGTTCCTCACAAAATCTTCCAGTAATATAACATAAAATACGTTGATTCTTTTATAAAATATAAACTTATTTTTTGGCTTGGTGATCTATTTAAAGTTATCTTAAATCATATTTTTCTTGCCACACTTCTATTTCAATAGGTGGGACAATATTACACTTAGTTGTGTTGATTTAGCTGTAGACATTCCTTCTACAATGAACTGGTACAATGCTTTGATGAAGTGTTGTTTATTCCTGTTGCTGCAGATGTTACACTCATTGCTGCTGTTATTGGTGCTGCTGTTAAATTTTCCAGCTCCATTAGTTCTGGTAGAGGCTGTAATGGATTTGGTTCCCTCTTGCCTGCTACCCACCTTAATCGCAATGATGAACTATCTTTGGGTATTAGCTTTGTTGATAGCTTTACCTAGTTTCTAGGTTTTCCTAGTGAAATCTTGTAGATTTACTCCTTGTTCTCTCCACAGCCCTGGTAATTGCTGAAATTAATGGGAATGAAAAGCAATAAATCCCAAGGATTTGATCACCTGCATCCCAGGATTTTGAAGGAGGTGGCAATGGAAATAGTGAACACACTTCTTGCCATTTTCCGAATTTTCATAGATTCTAGAATAGTTCCCACAGATTGGAAAGTGGGAAGGAAGGAAAAAGAAAAACAGGTAGCCTAACATTAGCCATTAGGAAAATGTTGGGAACTATTATTAAGTCATGGGTGATTGGAAAATAATATGAGGAATGGGCAAAGTCAACATGAATTTATGAAAGGGAAATATGTTTGACAAATCTGTTTGAATTTTTTGTGGTGGTGACGAGCAAAATAGATCAGAGTGAACCAGTTGATGTGGTGCATTTGGACTTTCAGAAGGCCTTTGATAAGCTGCCACAAGAATGATTATAAGACAATATTAAAGAACATCTTTTTGAACACAGTTTTCATATGAGATAGCACTGTTGTTTGACCAATGATGCCTTCTTTCTGCATGTGTTTGTTTTATCCTTGCAAGCTATTCCTGAATTACCTGTCGACAAATCATCTGTAACACTTAGTTCCTCTTTCTCTGACTTTACTCAGTTGTGTCAGTGTCACATTTGCTAGGTACTGTGCTTTCACAACCAGACCCCCCATTTCTTGCAAGCACCGTTTCTAATCCCAGTTGGTATTTCAGAGTGAAATCATCACTCAGAAGATTTTCCCTTCATCACTCACGCTTTTCTGAAACCTACTATCAATTTGAACTTTTATTTTTCTGACTGTCAGTGAAACACCATCAGCTCCCTGGTCCATTGTGGGTTGAAAATATACAAATATTGTTGCCAATTTTACAATGCAATCACCATCGCTGGTGCTTTTATTTCAAATTCCACATTTGTATCTCTCAAGCTCTAGATTTTCATTTCTTTGACCTCACTTGCCTAGTGCCACCATGTTATGACTTGTTTTCCAGATTAGTGTTTGTTGATTACATTTCCAGACTCAGATCCACAGCTCAACAATCTGTTTATTCATCCAGCTTCAACCGAATGGTGCAATGTATATTCAGTATTTAAAACATAGCACACCAGTGAGTGACATGATACAACTTTGTCTAAATTGTATACTTACGTCAAACAGCATAGTTCCATCTCAACCAGACAATGGTATAACATTAACATTAATACAACAGCTACCAACCTCAAGAATGTGGAAAAACCTGAAATACTGGGATGGGTATCAACGAAACTAAAAGAACAGAGCAAATCTAATATCAAGCTCTCTCTGACAATTCAATGATCAGTTATTGTTACCTTTTAAAGGCTCCTATGATGATCAGTACTGAGGGAAAACAAGAAGAAACATGTCTTTGTAAGTCAGATATGTACACACTTTGTGTCCTATTTATTTAAATAAAGCAAATATTACACAAATGTTTCTTTTCAATTATATTTTATTAAGTTTCATACGAACTCAATGTAAAACTGTGTCTTGTTGCCATATGCAGTGGTCAATTCCATTAATTCTAGTTTAGAATTTCTGAATGAAAATGGTTTTCAAAAAAACTGCAGATGCTGAGAATCTGAAATCTGTTCGAATCTTTGAATCCTTCTCTAATGCCAGTTTTGACGATTTTAAAGGTAAGATTTTTGAACATTCTTTCTCATGGTTCATATTTTAAACCAAAGATAGAAACTTAATACAAATTTTTCTTCCCAATGTACATAGAACGGCCAGAGGATGTTGAAGAATTCTGTGGATAATGAAGAGTTCACTAGAGAATTAACCATCGGAGCTTTTGGACTTGTTACTGTTCCTTAGATTTTGTGAGTAAAGTGAATTATTATAAACTAATTGTAATCTGTTGAATTTGATTTTATTTTATTTCTTAATAAATACAAATTTTAAATAGGATAAAGGTGGGAACTTTTTCTTTCCAACATGGCTGGCAATCTGGTTTAGCACGCCACCTGTTCTCTGTGAAACCCATCCAATTATCATTCTATTGAAATGAGTGTAATAAAAAATTGTGCAGATTCTATAACGGACAGATAAGACATTCCAGCAAATTACTGCCAGATAAAGAAGATGAAAATTTATTACATGGTCTATTAAAGTAATATTCAACATTAGACATCTGTGATAAATCCCATTCCACTTTCAGACCGTATGTTAATGGTAATAGTATTAATTGTTCACTATGTTATCCTATATTGTTTCATGGATAAGATCATATTTCAATTAACGGACAAACAAATTGTTGAAGGAAGCAGATATAAGATGAAAAATGAAACAGTGTTTGGAATATCCTTTAATAGTAATGCAATTCGCCATACCTGTGAGGATATTATTATTTTATTTGTTTATTTAAGCTGTGCAAGACTTAAGAGTTAAGTTCAGCTGTTATTTTGTTTTGACTACTTACAGTAAGTGTCTTTCTTTTTCAATCTTTTTATTAATCTTCAAGTTATTTTGTTTTGACTATTTACAGTAAGTGTCTTTCTTTTTCAATCTTTTTATTAATTTTCAAATTAATACAGATTAATATATATATAGCATCAATGATTATACATGTGTCATTTGACTCAATTTAAATTATGATCCCATTGTATTCTAATCACTAAACAATGTAATTAGAAATCTATCATTTCTATAGGTGTGTTACATGGGAAAAGAACACATACAATTTATTCCCGTTACAGTCTGGAGCCATATAATATTAAAATGAAACCAGACATTTGGAGAATCATTAGAAATATAAATAAACTGTTGAAGAATTGCTGTTATCAGCAATTGTCAAATAGCTTTCAATGAATCTAAAAGTATTGATTGAAATTTGTAGATAAAGCAAAAAATGCAATGTTTTGAATTTGTTTCACTCATTATAGATCAGATAAATTGTTTCCATTTCTACAGAAAGCATAAAAAAATCCTAACATATATAAAACAATCATTTAGTTTAAATATGGTCACAGGTTTAAAAGTATGCTGAGAATAGTGATCATCTGAATTTTTAAAATCCTTTCAGATACTCTGTCCAAACAATTCTGAAAACAAAACATAAAATATATAAGTATGATGAGAAAAACTGAAACTGAATGAGTATAGCTATTACATGGGTCATTTATGAAGTGATTACTCAGAGATCTAATGCAGTGAACTACAGTGAAGTCCCTGAATTTTGCACTTGTAATGACAGAGAAAGCCCTTGTGTCTATCATCTCCCCCCCATGTATTGACAACAAATTCTGATGAAGGGGTTGTTTCAAGAACTGACTGTTTCTCTTTTAACAGATGCTGCCTGACCTGCTGAGTCTTTTCAGAATGTTCAGTTTTTATTTCAGATTTCTATTACTTGCATTTTGTTTTGATTTTTCAACAGCTCCTGATGTGCACAGGTGCACATTTAAACTCTGAAACCCGGATCATTGCCGTCAGTACTTTCCCGACCCCCCCACACGGGATATTTTATATAATCAAGAGAATTCTGTAACCTGAACATTTTTACTGTAAAATATTCTGAAAGTACTATTCCTTTTACAAGAGGTAAAATTGATTTTTTTAGTGTTGTTCTGAGCCATAATTAAGACAAGCAGGACAAGGGCTTCAGGCACATGGGAACACTACCGCTGGCAGTTCCCTTCCAAGGCACACAGCTTACTGACTGGGAAACATTTCAGCGTTCCATTATTGCCACTGGATCTACAGTCTGGATTTCCCTCCTCAACAGCATTGTGAGCATTCCTTCACCTGAAGGACCGCAGTGGTTCTGGAACACACCTGAACACCACCTTCTCAAGGCCAGTTAGCAATAGGGAATAAATGCTGGCCTTCTGCTAGCCATAAGTGAATAAATAAGAAAAAAAAATTATTTAGCCAACCTGCTGGCCTTAAAAATCTAATATGTTTTGGATTATGACTTAGTAGGGTAAATATTTCAAACTATAATGGATTTTAAAATATTAAAAAAATGTCTTTTTAAAAATTTATATTTCAGCTTCTGCCTTAATTTCATGTGCAAATTATAATCTCCATTTCACATTCTGAATAATATTTTACAGAACAGTTAAGAATGTTCTTTTTCGTTCCTTGTTTGTTGCCTGTGAGAATTCTTCAAAGCGATTGCTGCTCAGTCATTTTGATAACCTCACAGCTGCATGTGCCAGGCATCCTATAGAACTGGCATTGGACGACTACCAAAGTTGCCATCAGAGAAGTGAATGCAACAGGGAATAATCAATCATTGTGCACAGTTTCTCTCCAGGTCAGTAGAAAGCACTGTCACTTCACTACTGTTAAACACAGTAATTACCCATAAACACGAAGTATGGATATCTTTAGTTCTCCGGGCAGTGTTTACCCAAATTCATTTCTTAAAGTTATGTTGCTCTCTTTTGTTTTCTTATCAAACTGTTGAATGTTTAATATTCATGGACCCTCAACAAGTCTGACATTAAAGCATTGCTATTATTGTACCTATTATTAGGTACTTCAGTCATTTTATCTTGAACTCCAAATACCCTTCTATTTGTATAACACTGTCTGAATTAATTAGTGACTTTACAGAACTGTGGTGGCATATTTAGAGCATGCAGCCTCACAATGGAACATTTGTTTTGTAATTTTGTTAGCTCGAATTTATTGCACCTTAAAATGTCCTTCTCATCTGCCGTATTTATAAATGTTAAAAGTTTCTCAGTAAACAGTGCTTCTACCCTCAAATCACTTTGACTTCTGGCTCAGTAATAAAACATGAGACTGATCATTGCAGCACTGAGAAGAAAGTATTCTGCAAAGTACAGATTTCATGCTAAGTTCTACTTAAATCAGAAAAGACAAGACCCATTGAATTTTACTGACTGGCTGTGGATTTTATTACTTTTACTCACGATATCACAGAACAATATCATCCATTCTTCAAAATGTACAGGAGAGAAAAGCTTTACAGATGAAATATTAGAGAAGGCCAGGCCAAGGATCTGAGTGGATTTCTAACAGCCATAGAAAGAAAGTGGGCATTTGTTAGAACACAAAGCAAAAGTTATGGTTGACTCATGGGATAAGAGCTTCATAAATGGTGGTTTCTATCTTTTTTTATTTTATTTACAGCGTGGTAACAGGCCCTTCTGGCCCAATGAGTCCACGCCGCCCATTTTAAACCCCAAA
>JARFYF010000001.1:115566070-115576922 GCA_030265395.1 Rhina ancylostomus
CACACTTACTAATCTGCATAACTACATTTTCATCCAAATCATTACAATACATCACAAACAACCGAGGTCTCAGCACTGATTCTTGCAGACCACCACTGGTTACAAATCTTCAGTCAAAATAACACCCCTCCACCACTACCCTGTGTTTTCTATGGCCAATCCAATTTTGAATGCAGTCTACCAAGACTCCATGTATCCCATGTGCCTTAATCTTTTGGATCAGCCTACGATGTGGGACCTTGTTGATAGAAACCTCTTTCAAATCTTAAGTAAAGCTATGTAAGTAAATATGTAAATTAGAAAGGCATCACACAGAAACAAACCACAAAACTCATAATGGGTCATTTTCTGGTTTCATGTTTGAGACTGAAAGCCTTTCCTTCTCCACATGATTTTTCCAACCCAGAGAAATCACAGAGGTCAATATTTAGTTCTTGCAAAAAAAATGGGACAATGATTGCTTAATCCAAACCTGAAACAGGAAATTTCTTTTAATGAGAATATTTATTACAGTGGTGAAATTATTTAGATATTACAGTAATGTGTTCTCAAATTAATAATCTGTGCAGATTTTACTTCAGTTTCTCTTTCAGTGAAGCAATCCTACTTTTGGTTTCAAGTGAAACTACAGCAGCAAGAGCAAATGAACTTTGGAGACAAGACCAAAAGGGCCTCAACTCTAACGACCAGTAGAATTACAACTACATAATAAATACAGATCTTATCGCAAAGATCCTGCACAATGGTGATTTTGTTTGCTGTTGCCTTTCTTTCACAAAGCTTGCTCTGCAGCATGCATCACCTCCAACCACCACAGAAGGCTGAGGACAGAATCCCTGCCCCAGTGCCTGCTGATTTGCAGCTGAATGATGGAAAGAGGGCTAACATGGAGTGCAATTAAAAAAAGGAACATGGAATTATTTCCTAATTTCCCCCCCCCCACTAGAGAAAGTTCTCTAAACTTTAGGGGGAATGCCTGATCACATTCAGTGTCTCCCCGTAAAAGTAAAACTGCACCAGATGGGGAAATGAAAGCCCAGGATACAATCTATTACCCTATGTTATAGATTCCCACAGCTCCAACATGCTACATGGCATGACACTATATTTAAAATGATGTCTGACCTTGGGCTTATTTCTCTAGAGTAAAGATTTTTAAAAGAACTCAGCTTAACCAGTAGCCATCCTTGTTCACTATAAATACACTATTTGCAGCCATTTGCTGAGTTTACTTTCATAAAAATGGAGGATTTGCTTTCTTCAATGCAGATGATTACTCATAACACTTGCCCTGACTTGTTAACTGTTATAGTTGATTAAGAGGAAATAATCTTTCTCAAACGTTACCAGAAGGTACACAGGTGTGTCCACTTGGCCATCATAGTTTGTGTTTCAGGAAGACTTTCCTAACAATAAATAGATACAGATGCCTTTATATCACAAACTGTGACTTATTTTTCTGCCAAAGATATAGATAACAAGGTCATCCTTGTCCATTCATTGTGCTACACATGAAAGTAAAGCACACAATTCAGTCCACGAGTGCATGCTGTTCATCAAGATTCTATTTACACTCACCAAGAGTTAAATTTGACAAACTGGATTAATTTTTGTTCTACAGCCCAATGTTCACAATAACAATATTGAGAATTTCTCAAAGAGATTAGAGAAAGTAGCTGGACTCTAGTTGAAAGTTAATTATGGGATCACCATTCACAAAGTGAACAATGAGAATATGGAGAAACCTCCTCATGGTCCAAAGAAATGCTATCGATATAGAGCCTTTTAGTATCTCAGGATGTCCCAAAGCACCTAAGTGCCAATGTACTACTTTGTAGTAGTTTTGCGATGTAGGGGAAAAAGGCACCAAAGTTCCACAAACAGAAATGAGAAATCTCCAATGAAACTGTTTTAGTGATGTTGGCCAATTGATAAAACATTTATCGGGGCTGGAGAAGAATTGCCATGTCGCAAGTGGCGGTGTGTTATCTTTAGGATTGGTTCAAGAGGAGAAGGGGATCATCATTTAACAATTCATCAGAAATATGGCCCCTTCTAGATGCAGCAGTATTTCATGACTGCACTATTAAGCTTCTGTGTCTAATTTCTCAATAAATGCAATGGAAGAAATTCTTGCCCATTGTCATTGAAAGCAGTTAGAGCTGAGGCACTCAAAAGAGATTTAAACAAGGTGATTGAGATCGATGAATGAAGACCAATTACACAAGTTTCTGCCAGTGAAGTACCTGAATTTCACTGCATTCTTTAATGGTGTATTGCCATAACGATCTTTAGCGTAAACAGTGGCCCCATGTTCCAGCAGATACTGCACAACGTGTAGATGGCCCTCACAAACTGCCACATGCAATGGAGTGCGCCCATCATAATCTTCCTTGCACAAGTTCCCACCCTGTAAAACATTTTTAAAAAGTTTTCAGATTCCCTAGGTTAAAATATTCATATTGTTATTTTAGTTTTTAAATATTAGTTGTGAATAGATGATAAAATGTTAACTCCATCCTGTGACTTTATAACTAACTTTACCGACTATAGGATCATATTTCGCTATCTGATTTCATGACAATATAAAACTGGGCTCATTAAACCCAAAATTTAGCCAAGACTTGCACAAGCCTTTCCACCCCAACTCTAAACCTCAGTTTCTGATACTTAACTCACAATTGGTACTCATTACCACGCAAGAGTATAGATTGAGCTGAACCAAAATGTATTTAAATGAACAGATTGTTTGTACTCAAGGTACAAACTTATACAGATCAGAAGTGTGTATCCCAGTGTGCATTTGAGGGAGATTGCGAGAAAAAAAAACATAAAGCGGATCAAAAAGATCCTTCAGCACAAAGCTGAAATAACAAATTATCTTTCAGATGAAGCATCTGAAGGATTTGACATTGTAGGTGGAACTCTTCCTTAAAAGTTTATTTTTCCTTTTGATCTCATGTGTATTTGTCTAGAGGATTTTACATCAGTTTAAAAATAAACCATCTACTTGCAAAACCAAAGATCAGAAGAAACATCATTATTCTAATTACATTATATTAAACAAACACCCAATACAAGCAGATACAAGAGCTTTTTTTAAAAAGAGACAGGAGTTGGAAAAATATTTAACTGGGATCACAGCTGCACATTGCAGGGACAGGCACTGTCAAAGATCACAACTTAATTTTAATCAATTGCCAACTGCTGCTGGAATTCAAGACAAATGTGACTTTCAGAGCAAAAGACACAGATTGAATAGTTTAGATGTAACAATAAATGAATATCCTGCAGACAAATGTGAGATGAAGTGATAGTTAAGTGAGCTGTAACTTATCTTTGGAAAAAGCTGGCTTGGACTAAATGGTTTCCTCAAGACTTGATTCAGATTTGTTATTGAACATTGAAACAATCATTTTTGAGTTCAGCCACAACCGCTGTAAACCCTCTGCCAATTCTATTATCCTCCCAATCTAGTGTGCAACATCAGGTCATATTCAACCTCAAAGGAAGTTTCCTGCCCAGTGTTCTTCCGTTGCAAAGTCTGACTATTCCTTCAACATGCTAATATACCAGGATACAGTTCCAGCAACATTCACTCATACCACTAACTTTACCTATGATTCTAGACAGTGACTATCAGTGTGCTGCTCCACATCTGATGAGATATTCATCCAACATTGGAGATCCTATAATTCCTAGGAGTACAAATAAAGCCCAATCTTAGAATTTTCTATCTCAGTTTGGACATAAAAACCAATTGTTTATAGCTGAAATTAGGATGTTCATTTAAAACTGGTGATTATAATTTGCCATTTTTAAACAGATTTTTGGTTCGAATGCAGGTGTGTGTCACTATAACCCAAATCATTTCCAAGTACAGAGCTGCTCCAGAATGGGCTTACAAGTTTAGTTAGAATAGTTTATTTAAAGAAGTATTGTATATGGCATACATTTCCTGAACACATTAACTTCATTTTCCAGGTGATCCTATGAGTCAAAAAACCCAAATATCAACCTGCTATAACAAAAACTGAAAAAAAATGTGAGCATCTTGTATAGAAGTTAAACACTAGTTAAAACTGGCTGAGCTGTGCTAGTGGCACAATTTCTGTAATTCATTTCCACGTTAGAGAAAAATAATCTTTTGGCACCTTGGATTCCAACAGGTATATCTCATTGTGATAACAACATTCTGTTCAGTTGTATTTTTCACATGAAACAAACAAGTTCTGCCTGACAACAGTGTTTATTGGACTATTTTAAGGTGGTAAATTTTATGAAATCCAGCACACAGAGTGAGAAGTTGTACTTTTACACCCTTTGGGTCATGTTATTGTATAATCGGATAAAACTAGTCATTAAATTTACTTTCCCATTTATAGAAAGAGAGATAAATTGCACTCTCAGGACAACATAGCTCAAACAAAATCAATCTCACAACTATTGTGGTGGTAACTCGGCCATTTACCGACTCCAGGTTCCACCTGACTAGATCAGTATTTTGAATTAAAAAAGGCACAATACCCAACCCAAAATAGCTTTGATTTGTTTGTTGTGGAGAGGAAAGGAAGCTAACTGTTGATTGCATTTCTAACCAGCAGATCTTTCTCTCTTGTAAACCTACTTTCTGGAAATACTAAAGCAGCAAATCATGCAATCTCATGAAAAGCATTTCAAGTAGGAACTCCATGCAGGAATAGTATTTTCTGTTTTCCCCACTGATTCTAGCTGATCTACTAAGTATTTCCAGCGTTTTGTTTCTAATTTCTTTTGTTGGTTCCTAATCTTACCATATCACTTATAGCTTCCAATGCACTTATATCACCAGTCTTTGCAGCCGCACAAGCCAGTGAGGGGGTTAGGGCATCTCGGATAGCCTCCAATTCCTGTTGTTTTATAAGAAAGCAAAGTTCATTATTATATAAAATCAGTCAATATTCTTTCATTTAAAACAAACTTCCAGCACAGAGTTGGCTCTCAAATGCCCTCCCCCTATTTCTTACACTTCTACCCTCCCGATCACCTCATTTTTGTCAAATTAAAGGAACAATGCTGAAGTCTTTAAGGAGGTTGAAATCCATGTAAAAGAATACAAAAGGGTCAGTTTATAATCAGGGTACAATACAGCATTGCAACCTAGACAATGGATCAATCAGTCTTTTCAAATTTGCAAATCATAAAAATAAATTTAACCCAGAATACAGTGTCAGTGATAATTTCCTGGATTAATCATGTCAATCATTAAATACTTAATGGCGCATACCTAATGACATCATCATTCTTAGAACACCCAGTTTCACCTTTGAAGGCATATATTGCAATTCAAAGTGCAACCCATAATCACCGGAGAACATTCAGTACCAATAGAACATTGTAATAGAACATGCACAGTACAGGCATTTCAGTCTACAATGCTGTGCTGACATTTTATCCTCCTCCAATATCTATCTAACCCTTCCCTCCTACATAGACCTCCATTTCTCCATCATTTATGTGTCTAAGAGTCTCTTAAAATGTCCCTAATGTATCTGCCCCCACAACCTCTGCTGGTAGTGCGTTCCATGCACCCACCACTGTCTATGTAAAAAAACTTACCTCTGACATCCCCCTTATACCTTCCTCCAATCACCTTAAAATGATGCCCCTCATGCTAGCGATTTTCACCCTGGTCTCTGAATGTTGACTCATTCTATGCCTCTTATCATCTTGTACACCTCTACCAAGTCACCTCTCATCCTCCTTCTCTCCAAAGAGAAAAGCCCGAGCTCACTCAACCTATTTGATAAAAGTAACAAGATTGTGTGTAGACTTCTTTCATTCAAAGATTATAATTGATATGAGACTGTGATCTCAAGGTAAGCATTACTTATGGAAAGGGGATATTAGAATTAACTTTTTCATTAAGGTTATTAGGCTCCTTTGGTACAATTCATGATTAATGCTTAATAGAATATATCATTTAAAAATACTGGATAAATGTTTGAAGGAATATCAAGGTGAAGAACAAAATAGGCAGATGGGATCATTTTACGAGAAAAAAAACAAATAAAGGACAAAAACGACTCAGAACTGAGTAAGGAGAAATGATTGTAGAGGAGTGAAAGAAGGGGGAAGGGGAAGAAAGGGAATAAGTGTTTTGTCCTGTGCTATGATTTCAGACGATGTCCAATTTGTTCCATTACGCCCTCTGTAATATTCTGCCACACTGGATGACAGATTATAGGTAAATTTCAAAAGACAGTGGGCTCCAAGAAATGTGTTTCAACCTTAGAAGTAATCATGCAAAATTTCAGAATAGTAATCTACCCTTGTAACTCTTACCAGATGGATTCTACAGATGAAATCCAGAGCACAGGGACCATCAGACTTCAACAAATCCCTGCTCATTCTAAGCTAATACTTATTTTTGTATTTATAATCCTTTTCCAAACAATGATAGTTGAAGGAGTTAATGTTTCCTGTCCAAATAATCACAGGCATAATTAAAGAACAGTAAGAGATGCAAGTTAATGATAAGCTCCTCCATCTCCTCAAACACACCTGAGGGGGTGGAGCATAATGACCAAAACTATCACAGTAGAAAATGACTGCAAAACGGTCAGTACACCCAGATACACATCTCCTTTCCATCCATAACTCTCTAAAGACACCACAAGCTTTATCCTTTGTGCTTTTTCCTCAAACTCCATGAAGTTCTGTTTTTTTACCTGGTCAATTCTAAACCTTTCACATCGGCCACATCTGTAGACACCATAATTGCCTCACGTTTCATATGTAGCCATGTTGGTCACAGAGTTGTACGGCATGGAAACAAGCCCTTTGGCCCAATGAAATGAGGCTGACCATCAAGAACCTATTTACACTAATCCCGTTATGTTCTCCCTTTATTCCCATCAACCCCCTTCCATCACCCACCTACCCACTTGGCCCAATTCACTGTGGCCAATTAACCTACCAGCCCATTAGTCTTTGGGAGGTGGATAGAAACCAGAGATTTTGGAAGAAACCCAGGTGGTCACAGAGAGAAAGTGCAAACTCTACACTGACAGCAGCCAAAGTCAGAACTGAACCCAAGTCACTGGAGCAGTGAGACAGCAGCACTACTTGCTGTGCCACTGTGCTGGTCAAAGATAGGTAAAGATAGTATAATTGTTGCCTTCACAAGATAAATGTTTTTTCACTTTGGAATAGCCAAATCCACCCTTAAAATAATTAATTTAAGACAGACTTATTTTCATAAAATGTCATTGGGACATCCTAAATCCCTTTACAGTCAATAGTGTACTTGAGAAGTTTGATAAAAATTCCATGTCAAATAGTCCAGGACTACATCAACAAAAGCCTTTGTGGGGAAAAAAAACAAAGCCACTTGCAGAAAAAGTGATTAATGATTCTGATAAATGTTTGAATAGATAACCTGATGGGAAATAAGTCACACTTAACTGCAAGTCAACAGCTGCACTCTAGGAGCGGAATGTTTTAACAATCAATAAGAAACATGTCATCATGAAGTAACTATTAGTTGTTCTCCGACTCCTTTGCTTCTCTTGCCATGAAATATAGATGAAATAAAAGCAGCTTTTATTACAGTAACAAATCAGCATCTTCCCGTCTACACATACACGCAGCGAGGATGTCTGCTTGTGTGCAAATTGAATTTACTGTTGCAGCATAGCATTGCTTGTCATTGCTAGATTGCACAGAGGAGCAATGCAGCCTTTTGTCCTTGCCAAAAGCTGCAGTTGCAAACTTGCACGAAAGGCTCTATGAAGGAATTGGGCCATCGTAGGTAACACATGGTCCCCAGGCTGCATGAAGCCCACGGGACAGTTCCCCCGACCAGTGAGCAGCCGAGAGCTGCTGCTCCCACTCCTACTCCCCACTGCAGCGGCAACTCGGCCCTTGAAGCCAGTTCCTGATCGACAAAGGACTGCAAATCACAAATGGTTCCTTCTGTAAGCAGCGAGCCCCACCCACCGCTGCTTTGACAGCAGGTTAAGGCAAGTCTTCTTTGTCATCTGCTGTCGAAAGGCAGACAGGGGACTTCGAAAGTAATCAAAAACTTTGAAGTATTTTTTACCTGAAACAGAGAAAAAACCCTTTATATTAAGATGAATGGAATTGTGAAACTTCAGCTTTGGTGCTGAGGTGTCTCAAACTGCTCAAAGTTTATGCTCAGCCACCGGTGTCCCTGAGGAAACCAGCAGTGAGCTTCAGAGGGGACAAATGGATCTGGACCCCTTGGGAAATTTTAAACTTCCACATTCACCTGGGTGGTCTTCATTAGTATTTCCGATTGTCAACCTGGCCCTTGGCACAGAAGTACCTTTGCATTATTGGAATAAATTGTTGCGTAGCAATGAAAACGTAGGTTCGTGGCTCCAGCTAACTTCAATTAACTTAATTTCAGGAATCGCCGTGTTTAATGTTATTAAACTGAGACATGTGGCTTCCGTCATCCTGTCAAGTCCTTTTTTAAAATGCTTGGGAAGAATGTATTCAAACATTTAAATTCTTATGTGGGATTGAAGATTGAACAGAGCATGGCCAACACTTATGTAACTGTCTGCTAATTAAAATAATAAATGTAGCAAGATTACCATTTTAATTTTATTCATGCGGCACTGTTAATTACTAAGTATTCATTTCCATCATAATTTTCATGAAAGTGTTATTGTCACCAGAGTGGTAGAGTCTTGCCAGCCACATAAACACTTCTGGGCACCACACGATAATAACAAAAACACAGAAGAGAACATAATATCCAGAAAATTTAAACCATTTATTGACATAATCACAAGCAGTCTCACTTGCAAAGCTACTTGTTCAATTTAAATATGTTAATACACGAAACAACATCATCCAAAATCATTTAAAAAAACTGCAGATGCTGGAAATCTAAAAACAGATTAAAAAACAGCTTGAAATACTCAGCAGGATGGGCCACATTTGTAGGAAAAGAAACAGAGTTAATGCTTCAGGTTGAAGACCTTTCGATCAGACTGGGAAGGAGACAAATGAAGCTTGTTAAACTACAGGGAAGGCGGACGGGTTGCGGGAGGAAATGGCTCTGATAGGTGGTTTTAGGACAGCGAACATCAACCAATACGTTGAAGCCGAATCCCGGTTCGCTCTATTTACTGATAATCCAAGGGGGGAGTGACATGTTTCTGCTTCTTTAGTGCGCTTGCTAAGGTTCGCAGTCTCTGAAGCCAGAAATCCACCATTCAAATTTTGGTAAATTTTTGATGATGCATTTACAATTCACCTGAGGTTTCTCACTTAAGAGAACACTGTTGGTTGTGAATCCACCTTTAGCCAGAAAGACCCTGTAAGGACTGTAACGGCAGGCCCACATTTCTTGGGATGCAAGAGCTAACCTTCTCACAGAGACATGGAGGATAATAGCTTGGATCTCATCTGCTTCATTGTGAAGTTCGACTGAAGCTCATTATTCCTTGGAAAATAATGACCTTCAATCTGCTGAGTGAGCATTTTGTTGCTGCTTTGTATCAATATCAATGGACTTAAGAATGTGTCTATGTGTATGAACATATTATAATGCTGCTGGACAGGGAGTCCTTTAGGATTATAGTGATGATACTGTCTGTAGTAGGAGCTTCAAGACTCAAAATATTTATAGGTTAGGTGCACTGTCTTGCAAATAAACCACTATCTCCTTTAGAACATGCATACAATCTGTTAATGCATTTGTGAAGATGTAACAAACTGCAGAAGAGAATGATGACTCAGGTAGTTTCCTTTGAGGAACATTGTAGGACATTGATGCTTGGCAAAATTAAGGTGAGTTTGTAGCAGCTTTTCGCAGAGTTTACCCATGGCACTTGTGCAGAGCTCTGCCTGTCTAAAGCCTCCATGTGTACCGATGAGAGGGTACACTTCAGCAAGCCACAGTGGCTGGGGACCCCATCACTGGCTTATCGTTGGACTTTCGATGCATTACTTTTAAATGGAAATGGGACAACATAGCTGCCCTGCCCACAGCGCCCAAGTTACTAAATATAATTAAGGAGGTAAATATCTTTCTGGACACAAAGGTACATTGGGATATTGGGACAGAGTGGGAATATGATATTGAGCTAGAGGATCAGCTATGATTGTATTGTTCAGGCAAGCAGGCTTGAAGGCCCAAAAGGCTTACTCATATTGTTCTACGTTTCTGTTTATAAGACATATAAAAACATTGTCATCAACTATAAATTTTGCTGAACATAAATCTACTTTTCTAATCCTGTCAACTACAATACTAAAATAAAAACTAGATTTAACAATGCAATAATGTGTGCTCTGATACCAATGGATCCAATAAATGACAATAAAACTCACATATAACAAACCTCACAACTCGTGTAAGTTACCTTAACAAAACAAAATCATGAAGGTGGTATATAGTATGCTTTCCTGAACATCAGTTTTAATCCCCAAAACAACATAGACCAATGCTATATTAACAACTATAATGATTAGAATTATGCATTGTTTTAAAAATACTCTGTCAAACTCTATGGCAGTAAATAATAAATAAAAAGGTAAAGATCTTTCAAGCTACATTTTAATGTTAATTGTAGTTTTAATTTATTGTAATAATGCAGGCTGTCCATTAGTCCTTTTAAGGCAACTGTTAAGGTCATTTTTTACAGATGTACAGTGGAGAGCATTCTGACTGGTTGCATTGCCACCTGGTATGGAGGCTCCAACGTGCAGGATCAAAAGAGGCTGTAGAGGGTTGTAGACTCAATCAGCTCCATCACAGGCACAACCCTCCCTGCCATCAAGGATATCTTCAAGAGGTGATGCCTCAGGAAGGCAGCATCCATCATTAAGGACC
>JARFYF010000001.1:115585068-115601014 GCA_030265395.1 Rhina ancylostomus
GGTCCTTTCATCTTTGGCTCTTTGCTTTCAGTTCAACCCAAACTAAAGGGATTAGAGTTGCTGCAAATTCCAAAAATACCTCATGTTTGAACAGTTTTAATCTAATTCCTAATGAATAGAGGCCCACGGCAAAAATTTCAAGAAGGAAGTGGATGGTTTTCAAAGTGTATGAAGCTAATCTAGGGTGACCTTCTGAGTTTGAGGTAAAGGAACATTATTAAAGAACAGTGGATGAAACTCCTCTCCACACAACTTCGAAATACTTGGCATAGAAACACTGAACATACACAGCAAAAGAAGGTAACACATTAGATTATTTACTTGTTTTCCCTCAACAGAAAGCATTTGGAAAGTTACTTTAAACTTTGCATTTTAAGCATGATATACTCAGAAAACTTAAGAGGCTCTGATTTAATTGTTCATCTGACCAAGTGCTAGCGTTGATCGCTTCCTTTTAGGAGTGCAAATAAGATGCAATCTGTTAATCTTTCAGTTGTGCTAATCACATTATCATGCATGATACTGGGAAGTGTTTGGTCCCCTTTCTTATAGGGATAAATTTCAGTCAAGCAAAGGCTTCCTAAAAAAAAGGATGCCGAGCAAATTTTCTGAAACAGAATATTGAGAGATGAATGTCAAGTAGATAAAGAGATAAGAATTGCCGGATGTACTTAGAAGTCATCTTGTTTTAGCCATGTATGATAACCCACACATAGGGTAATGTGGCATGTACATTACTTTGTATTATTTTTTTAAATTAGGTATAGATAAGTCATATGGATTCCATTGAGTGAATCCAAACATAGTTGCATGTTCATCTTACTGTGTCAAAGTTGCTCAAGGTTTATATCTGACCAAAGATTTAAGAGCTTCAAGTATGTAAAAGACAGACAAATATTTGTTCCATGCTACAAGGTAGTATTATTCTTACAAACCTGGGTTACAGTAGCATTAGGTAGAGGTAACCTAGTGAGTCAACTTGCACAGAACTGAAATACTAACTAAACACAAGAAAGAACTTGTGATAGACACAAATTTGTGTTACTATGAAAGAAATCCATGAATAGCAAATTAAAAAAATTAGAAAAAGTTTGAAAACAAATAAAAGCTTGCATTTTGCAATACAATCAAGCTTTTGCATTGGAATTTATTGAGAATCCATTTTGCTGCAGCACTCTGTACCCGAGATCTAGAACAAATGACAACATTCAGTTGCAGTATTTGGTTGCTGCTCATATTAAGAATGCTTATCCTTAAGAATCAAAGACTTCTTTGTTGAAGAAAGTGGAACTTAGAATAACTAAACCAAAGCTAAATCATATGTAGAAAGTGAAATAAAAAGGGAGAGAGATGGTAAGGAAGTTTTAAAAAAAGAATATTTAATTTTTCCAAAGTTGCCAATAATAATTAAATGTGAAGGAGTGACACATGACTTAAAAAGTTACATTTTCATAGCCAGAAATAATATTTACCAATAGACAAGACACCTAGTCATTGAGACTTTACAAATCCAAACTTGCTTTGGCACAATTAGTGGGTTTTGATCATACAGGTACCACAAAGTCCATGTATTTCAATGTCAAGACTTTTGGCAAATTATGGGCATAGTGCAATTTCTGGAGAAGTGGACATTTTAGAAAGCAACTTCCCAATTTCTGAATTTAAAAGTACACACTGTCAGGAGCATTTAAATGTCCAATAAACTGATTTGTGACAATTATCTCTGATAAAAGAACCGCAAAATCCAGGCCATTACCCAATTACAGAACATACTCATTCGGATCACAATTACAAGAGGTTACCTGAACCATGCCTTCTAAATAATGCTCTGAGATAAATTACACAATTGAAAAACTAATGATCTCAGCATACAAATTTAAGACCTCCGTGCCCTTTTTGTTTAATTTGTTATTTTTAAAAAAATATACAGTTCTTTAAAGCCCCAAACTGCTAAAAATAGACAGAAGCCTTGTTTGGTGCCAAGGGATATGTACAGGTTGGCAGTATTTGACTGAGCATTTTTGAAACCAGGAAGCCATCTAGAGGACAAAACAAATAAGAGGTTTCAATCCCTTCATTTCCTGTCACAAGTGACAATCCAAAATTCCACACACTGTTCAGCAATTCATCAGAATTCCTCGGAGAAGAAAACGGACACTTTTTGGAATGTTGGTGTTGGAAGATGGTGAGGGGGATCTATTAACCCTAATGGTGGCTAAGATTTTAAAAATAAAGAGTTGGCAAAACTGATTCCAATACAAGTGTCCAATTGCCTTTCATAAGATTTAAGGTTTGAGACTAAGATGATACGTAACACACAACTTTGCTGTCTTCACATGTTCAATGATTGATTTATCAGCAACAAAATAAGGAAGTAGCTTAATAACAAGTCATCCCACAGAAAAGAAAGAAACTAAATTGATTTAAGGGAAATGAATACAAGTTCTAGAATTACTTTTTTTCATTTTGACTGGAGAAAATGTTCTACTTCATGTCCTCAGATTTTCAAAACAGTTTATTCAAGTTAACTGAGATTAGTATTCCTCTACCACCCACCCCCCAAACAAGTGTGATAACCAGTTTCAAATTTGTTAACTGTTTCCATATAAATAACATACAGCACACTGCAAAAGCAACTGGATTTCTTCTGTATTGTGACCACAGCAAATGGTGATTCATGCACCTTAAGTGGGTTGTTGCTCACCATAGCCTTCTTCCACAGGATTAATGCTCCAAGTTAAGGTTTGCTGCTTTGCTTTATGCCACATATTGTGATGCCAATTGAACTGTTAACCAACAGTTTAAAAGTGCTTCTACATGATCAACTACCATTGTTTTTGATGTGTAATCTGCACTGTGTTCAATTCTTTGTACCACTTTTATTACTTCCACTGTCTGTAGCTCTTCCAAATTATTCAGCAGTATTGATAATTTATTCATTTTTGTTACCCAAGATTCCAGTTCTTAAAGAGTGCAACAAAATATCTTTCAGACACGACAAGGAATTTTATTGCTAGAAACCAATTTAAAGAAAGCTGAAACAGACTGCCTCCCAGATTCTAAACCTGGACTGCTGCAGATGTCCCTCTATGCATGGACACAGAAAGAATAGATTTGGGGGGAAAAATACAAGAACCTCTATTTGTTTATTGTGACCACTTAGACCAACCATTCTAAGTAGACTAGTTTCATTAATCTGGCAACATAGACGCATTACACAAAGCTTGGATTGAATTCAGGATTGCAACAAAAGTTCAAGGAGCAGCTACATAACCACACTCCCCAAAAATCAATACATCTGTCTCAAAACCTAAAAGACAAGGAAATGGCCTACTTTTGTTTTAAGCGTGCTGGAATAGGACATATTCAAGGAAGAGTATAAAAAAAATTTAAATATTGGAAAATAAAACAAACACAATGAAAAGTAGCACTTGTTAATGCAGCGAAAAAAGGAGGGGTCAGGTTTTGATTCTTTCCCCAGAATCTGGATTGGTTGGTAGGATCCGGCCATCCTCCTTCAGCCTGCTTTGCTGTTTGATTTTTAAAAATTTTTTTTTATTATTTACAGCATGATAACAGGCCCTTCTGACCCAACGAGTCCGTGCCACTCATTTTAAACCCATGTTAACTTACCTGCACGTCTTTGGAATGTGGGAGGAAACCAAAGCACCAGGAGGAAACACACGCAGACACGGGAGAACATACAAACTCCTTACAGACAGTGACAGGAATCGACCCCCAATCGCTGGTGCTGTAATAGTGTCACGCTAACCACTACGCTACCATGTCGATGGATTATAGCTCAGCTCCATCCTAACGACATCCACATGCCTTCGCTACTAACACGTCTAGCATAATCTATAGTTCAGACTTAAAATTATTAACCAAGGAAGCATCCTTTGCATTTTGAGGGAGTTATTGCACACTTCTATAATTGATTACACAAAGCCAGGTTTCTCAACTTTTTTTTCCCTAAATGGGCTGGTTCTAATAAACCTTACCCCCATCATTAACAAGAAAAAAGTTTCACCCTATCAAATCTTTCCAAAGTCTTCAATCCAGCAATCAATTTTCCCTTTAACTTGCTATTTCAGGGAATACAAAGCATGATTATGTACTTTATCCCTATAATGCAAATCTTGGAACCCAAATAACATGCTAGTGAATCTGCACAGCATCCTTCCAAGGCCAATATCTCCTTCTTTCAAACAAAATTCTTAAGAGGCCTGATGAGTAGAAACAGTGATGATGTTTCCCCTGGCTGAGGTGTCTAGAGCACACTCTCAAATCAAAGGGTCAGCAGTTCTTTACTGAGAGAAGAATTTCCTTCAATGAGAGGGTAGTGAATCTGTTGCTTCCTTTATCCCATTTTCAGATCCATCTTCTTCAGTCCCAAATTCGATGACCTCATTGGAATTCTCCTGTAACTGTCTTATGCACTCACTCATTCTGTTAATATCTCTACAATATTACATTTCTGTCTGTGCTACTTCCTTTGACACCAAACTTTATCATCAACATATTTTCAATACATACCTCTTTGCATTATAAAATGCATCAATAAACACCAAATTTGTAGTGTCCTTGGCAGATTCTTGTGGACTACCAAGAGTCCACTCTTCCCAAACAATCCCTATAACTATCATTCCTACATTTTACTACAACCTAACAAACCTCCAAACAAGATCATTATTTGCCTTCAATTTCCTAGAAAAAAAAAGGTGTCTTGCATAAAACCCAAACAAATGTTTGCTGGAAGTTCATGTTATCAACGTCTGGACATTCCCAATTACTACTCTGATTATTTTCTCAGGTTTATTTAGACATTATCTTCTCCTTGCCAATCCATGTCCACTATCTCTAATCAGCTTTAAGTTTCTCCAAGGGGTAGTTCTATGTCCATGATTCAAATAGTTTCTCTGCAGTAGATTTTGTCCTTGATTTACAGGTTCAGATAACTTCTCCAAAAAGGTGTTAATTACCATGATCAAATACGAGCACTTATGATCAAATAAGAGTTACCTCTAACACCTGTGGAGAGGTTATTTGAATTTAAATTCAGATATTAAGGGAGTTAAATGTTACAAATGAAAAGTAAAATAATAGATGCTGGAAATCTGAATTAAAAATAAAGAGTAAACGTTGGGCACATACAGCAGGTCAGGCAGCACCTGTGAAGAGAGAAGAAATTAATATTTCAGGTCAATGCTTTGATGAAGGATCATTAATTTGAAAGATCAAATGTTTCTCTCTGCTCAAATGGTGTGCTTGTGCTGGAATGTGTCCAGAATTTTCAGTAAATGCTGTGAACTTTGGGCAGAAGTATTAAGTTCTGATGCAGAACAGATTTTCATGTTGAATTCTAATAAGGCGTCACATCCAGAACATTAACTGCTCTCTCTCTTCTGGATGTTGAGCAATGCATGGTTATTTCTACAAGTTTTTTTTGTATTTCTTCTATAATTGGTTCCAATGGGAGAGCTGACAAGATCACAGAGTTGGTGGGAGTTTTTGTTAACAGCTCAAAATCTTTCCTTCCCAGCTCCCCCAAATGACCCCAATGTAGCCTTAATATTTACTGTTGACCATTGCAACAGAGGTCATATCCCTGATCTACACCACAAAGGTTACCCTTCTCAATCTTATAGTTTGCAATCTGTGTAGGGCAAGCTCTCCTCATCCCCACTATACCAACAACTTCAAAATCACAAAAGTCAAATGGTTAAAACTTGTCTAATATGCCCCTTTTGTATTTTATTTCACACTGTGTTCAGATTGACAGTTTTCTCTAGTGCACCCCCCCAAGCAAAAGGTAAGCTGAATCAATAACAACACAAAGACACTAACTTACCTACAAGCGAAAGACAAGCAATTCCAATGATAATTTTTTCATCACCTACATTAGTCAATACCAAACTGCTATAAGTGTGCTTATTTCATTACAATGCAAATTAATTTATATTAAGAAGTGACAAAAAGAAACAACATTGTTAAAGTGCTTACAAAAGCATAGGTATAAGTAGGGACAGGGTGTACCTCCTCTTATGGTACTGCATGACATAGCATATAACAAACAGAAATCTAATACTTAAAAAAAATTACAATGCACGAACAGTTCAATTAATTTAGTAAATACATTCCCCATTTACCCTATTCCAAAAAAGAAACCCCACTAATACCAGATAAAATCTACGCTGCGTACTCTAACAATGTCCCACGCTTACTATATTGCAAGTAAAACATACTCTTTATCCCACAAGATAAATTCAATGCACACTTTACATCTTACTCATAAAGAAGCTTGTGTACTTCATAGCAAGAAAGCAAAATCTTATAATATGCAAATACTTTAACTTCAACTTACTGCCAGGTGCGTTCCACATCTAAATAACTGCTGCCAATTACTTGCAAAATAAAGCAAATATGAACAGTACAAAACTTAAGAGGAGGAATGGAAGAGGACCAGAAGAGGACTGTAAAACAGCAGTCTCAAAGAGAGGTTTAGTCCCGGAGAAGTAAAATAGATGTTGGAAATTTTGAACAATTAAACTCTCAAATGAATGTTGAGTTTTGCATTATGAAATCACTTTATAAACATACCTAGATAGTTCAATCCATTAACCATGAGCCATGCATGGCTGATTGGGATTTCATATGTGATTAAGATTTTGATTGGCAAGTTAAATTATTATTCAATACTATATCAATAAACATACCTGCACGATGAATACATGCTTAATTTGACCTTTTTATCAAATGACAAGCAATGCAGCACGCACTTTGATTATTTCTGCATTGTTTACTCTGCCAGTTACTGAACTGTAGGAGACATTTTAAGTAAATTTACTCCGGCATATTTATTTGTATTCAGCAAATCCATACAATAGATGATATTCTATTCAAGATGTGCCCAAAGGATTTTCTATTTGTACTCCACATTTCCAACATTCAAAAAAAAAGTTAACACAAAAATCACACCCAATATTCGTGAATTAACCTTTATCAATTCATTGTATAGAAAGACTTAGATTTGAAAAACAATTAAGCTATACAACTGCATTTACCTTTAATTTCTACTTCAGCATTGGCAAGTGGCTGCATATTTGGTGAAGTAAATGCAGAAAAACTTGCGGAATCTATTTTTGTTACTTGATTTCCTCTGTATAACTTATGTTGAAAATAGAGACCAACCTAAATAATTTAACACAAAATAACATCAGTAATGCAAATAAAAAGGTAAGATATCAGCTTCCAAATTACCAAATCAACCAGACCAGACCCTTCATTTCAACAGAAGCTGTGTGCTTACCTCTGGGATCACAAACTGGCCGGCAATCAGCAATGCCCCAAGTAAGTTATCGTGGCCATCATTTCTCATCTCATAAATGGGAACCTTAGAAGATGCATGGGTAAAAATAGAAATTACAAAGCAGTAAATATATAATAAAGAATATCAGGTTTTAATGGTTCAAAATTATTGGATTATTTTGAAATAAACCTTGCAGCCCTCTATTTCCTTTCATCACAAAATAAGTTATTTTGTCCTTCATCTTTTCTTGTGGCACCAAACTACCTGATAGCTGTTGGAGTATTTAGTGACTAGCTTTTGGTTTGCTCTCTTAGACAAGACACTGGACATCCAAATGACATTTGATAAAATCCTTCATAAGTGACTAGTATCTTGTGCTTGAAAAGCCATGAGGTCCAGAGCTATAGAAGAAGTAACAGATAAGCTTCCTGGGATACTTGACCAAAATAAGAATTTCAGTAGGCCAGGGATAGGGGAGCCAAGTCAATTACTAATACTAATGTATAGTTACTTTGTTACATTTTAATTGTCAATTATTGTCTTTGTTTCATGTGTCTAAAAATGTGTATTTTTATGATCTGAGAGACTCTCAGAGGTTCTCTTTTGCATGCTTGTATCAATCAACTGAAGACTTTTTACAGTTGCACCTCTGGTGTCCAAATGGTGAATGATTCACAATAGTTATAGTATGGAGCTGGCACAATGGTTATACTCTCTCCTTTGAAAGAATAGAGCAGTTGTAGTACCTTGGGAAATCCTACATGTACCCTAGGAAAAGGGCAAAGAGGAACAGGCAGTATGTTATTCACTTTGCTGCAAAAGCTTCCTGATTATGAATAATCCATTTACTAATAGACTGAAGTGTGCTGGACTCAGCCTGCTTTCGGGTCAGACACAGAGAGGCAATCTCACTGGCCCTTCACATCCTGGAGTCAGGTAGTGAGGTCTCAGGGCACCTGGACTTCAGGCAATGAGGGAGACAAATCCTCACTACGCTGTCAGACTTTGACAGCCAGCAAATATAGGAACATAGTCTTCCACTTCTGAAAAAATTGTCAAGAATTTAACGATTTTCAATATTAATCTCTGACAAAGGGGAATTTTGAAGAGGGACACCCAACAGCTCTGCTCCATTCAGCTTGAACTTTAGCTTCATATCTGCACTCACATGACTTCCAATGCAAATGCTCAGGGATCAATTTCTTCTCCACATCACAGTGCTTTCTCTAAATTACTTCGCTGTAAAGTTCTGCCATATTTCAAAAGGCAGATCCTGTCAGTTCCTTCTCAGCTTTCATAAATTAATAATAAACTTAAGTTGCATATAATGTTACAAAATCAGAAAATTCTGCAAGTGTTCAGGTCTACAGTGTGCAATAAGGATGGATGATAAAAACGGTAATTAGTAGTCACCTAATAGGGAGAAATAAAAGCCCACACTCTCCCTTGCTCCACAATGGATCCAAATTCCAACACTAACTCCATGACTGTCAAATGTCAGAGTCATTTCCCTACCACCAAGGGCCAGAACTATGCTAATGCTACACCCCAGACATCCATCTCTAAGCTGGTAAATCATCTATACCACCTAATCTTTATGTGAAAAGGATTAGGATGAACATTGAATCAAGTAGCCCTACGATCCCCCATCAAAGTTACAGAATTAAAGTTTTTACAGACATAAGATTGGTAATGATGTACCTACATGTGCTTAGCCTTTTGCCTACAGAACTGCTGGTGAGGTGCATTCTGTAAGTACATACTTAACATCTATGTCTGTACATCAAAACTCAAAATCAAACGAGTGCACAATTTGCCACTCACTGCACCACTGGACTCCGCTCTAAACCAAGAGTCCAGAAGCACTTTGCACCTAGCCCTCCAGATTAGACCTGTTATTTGAATGGGATCACTTACCTGGATTGAAAAGCTAAATAGAAAAGATTTTCCCCCTCCTCCTATTAATTTTATTTAATTATTAAAGAATGAAAGATAATAATTTTACTTAATGAATTAATATCATTCAAATGTGTGTTTTTTTTTTACACATTTGTCTTTTACTTTAAAACAATTATTTCTTAAAAATATTTCAATCCTTCCAAACAGTTTTTAAATGTCTCTGATCATCATTTAAAAGCACCTTCAACAATGGCAAACTGTCAAAAGGGATGTGTGATGGTGTAGGATTCAGGATCTGCTGCCTGAGGTCCAGTCACTGACTGCAGCCTTCTCTGCTCTGCCTAATGGCTAGTGGAATGAAGCCCAGAGTTCCTACGTGCCTACAAGGCTGCAAGAAGTGCTGCTGTGGGGAGGCATTTGCAAGCCAACTCTACATGATCCAGCAGAGTTAGTTTCCAAAACACCAATGTTCAAATATGTAATAAAAAAAATAGACTTTGACCCATTATGTTCCTGTAAAACTGTGTCCCTGAAAGGATTAGGTGGGATTGTGAGTATGGAAGAGATGCAAAGAGGCTTCAAGAGGCTACTGATGAGCTGAGTGGGTGGTGCAAATGTGGCAGATGAAATCCAATGCAAAAAAAAAGGTCATCCACTTTGTTGTACAAAACAGAAAAACAGAGCATTCAATTAGGATTTGTACACATTATCTTTTACCCCCTAAAAATTCAATGCATTTTCACTTATCAACGTCATGACAGACTTCTTATGATTTGCATCATGCTAAAAGTTCAATCTAGTTAAAGCGGGTGCCAATTACTGATATGATTCTCCTCCCACACATTATTCATACTAAGAGTACCAAATTATCTTTGACCTCCCATTATAATTTCATGCTCACAGTTATTGATACCAGAGTTTTTAAAAAAAGATCTAATGTCAAACTCTCCAGCTGCATGGTAGGATTTGAACTTATAACAGACCATAGTCTGGAATCTCAATTACTAATCCGGTAAATTAGTATGCTTTCATATATACCACATACTAATAATGTTTACTTACTTGTGTCTCAAACTGGGTTTAATTCTTCTTGAGTTAGAGTTATCTACTTTTTCTCCACTTGACAAAAGATACCACTAAGGTAGTTGCAAATTAATAATGAATCTTGGAGACAGTGCCATTTTAATGACCATAAAATGAATTAAGGCTCTTCCAAGTTTTACCATCTTCTGGCAGGTTGTAAATATTAGTGTTAAAGATAATTACTGAATAACTAACTAACACCTGTTGCTCAGTGGTGAATTGGTGACAGCAACATTTGTATTTCTGTGACTCCATACACATGCTGAAATCTTGAAATTGCTTTCAGTTACAAGGGGTAATGATGACAAACATGAACAGTTGAGCTGCTGTTACCTGAAAAATCAGAGTCAATATGATGTACATTACGCAGAATATCACTTCCAACCAGGACATCACTGGACCTCATGGCAACAGAGATAGCACTTGAAAATTAGCCCTTGCAAGTCAGAAGCCTACAGGAACCAAACAATTTCTATCGTAATGATGATCTATATGGTTTATAGATTCACAGGGGTAAGTAATGTCATTAATACAAGAGAAATCTAAAATCACATATTTTTCCTGGTAAATACAGGACAGTAAACAAAGTCTGACTGAAGCATTACAACTTACTTGTGAGCCAGTCAGGATGATGGGTTTTCCTTGATTCTCACACATGAATGAAAGGGCAGAAGCAGTGTAAGCCATAGTATCTGTACCATGAAGGATCACAAAACCACAATATTCTTGGTAGTGAGTCTGGGAATAATAACAACAAAACAAATAAGAATAACGAAACTGCAGGGCTGTGAAATTGGTTTCCAATCTTTGGCTTGCAAGTTGGTTTGTAAAGAATAGAGAAGTCAAATTTCACTTCAGCTGTGTAAATCCTACTTTCATATTTTATACTCGATGCCAGACATTTCAAGTCATTCCTACCATGCTGATGAAAGGGCACTGACAAAACCACAACAAGAAATTATAGTGTTTGATATTACTCACCTAAGTATTTTAATCTTATAAAATGCAGGATTTTCATAAGTCTAGTTGATTTGTTCCCCACCCTTCAACGTCACTGGCCAGTGTAAAGAGAAGATGGAATCTTTAATACTTTATAGTCCTACACAATGCCCAAGGTAAATTCAAGATCCTAGCCTTATTTGCAGATCTGCTGGCACATTCAACCATATTGGTCAGCAACATTGGTAATGTCTGTTTTTGTATCTTTTAATGCTACCTGAAAGAGTTTTGACATTGTAAAAAGCTAATAATTTATCCAGCAAATTCATCATGCCACTAATATAGCACTAAACTGTTAACAGAGCATTGAGCTTTTACATTTAGGTTATGAAATTGTTATCTAAAAAGGAAACAATTCTTTGCTATCTTGCTGAAGGAATACTCCTGCATCATATCTTGTTTTGCCAATTAATAATCCTACCAAAATAGAATTATTGCATACTGAACTATGACCATTTAAAATTGAAATTGGAACAGAAAAGTAGGGTACATCAGTACTTAAGTTTGAAAAATCTTTCAAGGCTTTAAAGACCAGCATCATTCACAAGTAAAACCAGGAGCCCAATATTGCTGGCTTTCTGCTGACTATAAAGGCAATCTGATCCACTGAGACTGGATTACCTTTGTGCAGCAATATCTTCATAGCCTTTGGAGATAAAGCCCACACAGAGCTTAAAGGGGAAGAAACCTTTCAGATCCAGGTTTTGAGCCAAATTCCCATCAGACAGCAAGAGACCTGCACCAAGACAATCATTCCCTCAAATGCAGAAATTTTAGACCTTTGCTATTTATCGCTCCTACAAAATTCTCTGAAATACCCAACTCAAGTCTCAACTTACCTGTATATCAACAGCAATTTTAGCCCAGTCATCTGTGGTCATGTTACAGGAGTCCAGCAAAGGTGAATATTCAATTACTGAATACATGATCCTTTTGTTTGACCTTGAACAACTGCAAAGCAGAATAAACAGAATGCTTTGTTTCTAACGTAAAGTTTTACATGAAAAATAAATAGATCATTGACTGCAAACATAGCATAGTACAGCACAGGAACAGACCCTCTGGTTCAGGATGTTGTGCTGAACTAATTAAACTAGTACTTAAATGCCTAACTAAACTAATCCCTCCTGCCTACACAATGTCCATATCCCTCCATTCTCTGCACATTTGTGTACCTAAGAGGCTCTTAAATGCCTCTACCATATTTGACTCCACTACTATCCCTGGCAGTGCATTACAGGCACCCACTATTTGTCTAAAAATGTTGCCCCACACATCTCCTTTCAACTTGTCCCCTCTCACCTTAAATGCATTCCCTCTGGTATCAGACATTTCAACCCTGGGAAAAAGGTACCAGCACTCTGCCTTTCAATCTTATAAATTTCTATCTGGTCTCCTCTCAGCCTCTGTCACTCCAGAGAAAACCACACAAGTTTGTCCAACCTCTCCTCATAGCACATGCCTTCCCTGCACCCTTTCCAAAGCCTCCACATCCTTCCTATAATGGGGTGACCAGGATTGAATAAAATACTCCAGATGTAGCCTAACCAGATATTATAAAGCTGCAACACAACTTGAACTCATTGCCTCAACTAATAAAAGGCAAGTATCCCATATGCCTTCTTTACCGTCATATCAACCTGTGCTGCCACCTTCAGGGAGCTATGGACTGGGACCCCAAGATCCTTCTGTACATCAACACAGTTATGGGTTCTGCCATTAACCGTGTACTTTCCCTTTATATTTGATCAACCAAATTGCAACACCTCACACTTGACTGCATTAAACTCCATCTGCCATTTCTCAACCCATAACTGCAACTGATCTATATCCTGCTGTATCCTTTGGCAATCTTCTACATTATCCGTAATGCTATCCAATCTTCGTATCATCTGTGAACTTACTAACCCACCCATCCACGTATTCATTCAAGTCAATTATATGCATCACAAACCGTAGAGGTCTCAGTATGGATCCCCAAGGAACACCACTAGTCCTGGACCTCCAGCCAGAATAAATTCCACCAACCAGTACTGTTTTGTACAGGCAAGCCAATTCTGAATCCAAATGACCAACTCACCCTGGATCCTATGCATCTTAATCTTCTAGATGAGCCTACCATGAGGGACCATGTCACATGCCATATTAAAATTCACAGACAACATCCACAGTTCTATCTTCAATAATGTTCATCACCTCGAGAAACTCAATCAAATTACTAAGACGTGATCAGCCCTGCACAAAGCCATGCTGACTGTCCTTAAGACCAAGGTTTTCTAAATGCTGCAACAGCTTTCCTACTACTGATGTGAGACTCACTAGTCTATAGTTTCCAGGATTATCCCCATTTTCCTTCTTGTACAATAGAACAGCATTAGCTACTTGTCAGTCCTCCAGGATCTCACCCGAGGCTAGAGAGGACACCAAGGTCTTGGTCAAGACCCTAGAAACCTCATCTCTTGCCTCTCTCGATAACCTGGGGTACAACCCATCAATGCCTAAGGACTTAATCACCTTGATATTCTTCAGGAGCCCAACACTACCTCCTTCCTTATTTCAAAATGCCCTAGCATATTAGCATGCTCCGTACTGATCTCACTATCCTCCACGTTCATCTCCTTGGCAAATACTGACACAAAGCACTCATTTAGGCTCTCACCCACATCCTCTGCCTTCAAGCGCATGCTCCACCCTTTATCGTCAAGGTGCCCCAAAAATAGCTATTTCCAATTAATTCTCCCTTGCTCCTGCCTAGTGCTCTCATAATTTGCCCTGACCCAATTTAACACTCTCACACAAGGTCCATACTTACCCTTATTCACAGCTATCTTAAAACTTAAGGAGTTGTAATCACCATTTCCCAAATGTTCCTCCACTGAAAGGTCAATCACCTGGCCAGGCTCGTTTCCCAATACCATGACCAGTATGGCCCCTCCTCTGGTTAGACTACATACTGGATTAAGAAACCCTCCTGGATAACTCTAACAAATTCTGCCCCGTCTGAACTTGACCTGCGTCCTGTGCATTAACATATCTTCGACATCAAGATTGAAAACTAATCTCTGTTCCAATAAAATCTCATGTGCTCTCTCATTTATCAACACTGTACTTGAATAGCAGTCACGTTCAAATGAGATACAACACTACTCTGTTACATCCAGTTTGAATCTGATTGGACAATGTAAGATAATCTCTCAAAACAAGATGGTGGTCATGATTTATATAGGTTTTTTTTAAATGTAGTGGGAAAAAAAATGATCAGAGACAGCAGCTGCTCCACTGGGTGACTACTGTGTGGAATTCAATGGTTGGCTGAGGTTCAAGGTTGCATACTCATTCGTCCCTTTAAAAGCACCCTGGACCGGTGATAGCAAAAGTCACCTTCAAAATAGGAACAAATTCATTCTTTACATAGGAAATATGTAATATGAGAAATGTCTAGTAAACCAAGGGATTTTGTTTTGCTTTGGATCAGTAAAGCAAGTTGTGGCTATATCAAAACCAGGCACAAATGGCACATACCATTTTTGGGTATAGCAGCTGAGCAAATACAGAGGCCAGAGCATCAAAAGAATTCCATGCACTTATAACAGTGAAATAGACACTGAATCACAGTGAAATAGACACTGAATCACCTTAAAATGTAATGTGATATTTCCTTCTTTCAGCTGTGGCTCTGTGGGGAGTACTCTTAAGTCCAAGTCTGAGAGTATGGGTTCATTGCTCACTAAAGAAGACTTGAGCACAAATTCTAGGTTGACACTCCAGGGCATTTCTGAGTAAATGCTTTGCCATCACTGATGCAAAGAAATGCAGTATTTTGCTTTGTAACTAGTAGCAAAGCAAGATGTGGCTACATAAAGCAAGGAAAAAAAGTGACCCATTTGAACTTTGGGGATGCCGGCTGAAAGAAACTGTTTGGCATAACATGGTGAAATATATTTACAAGAATTTAAAAATGTTTCACTTAGCTCTGGCTGCAGATGTAACATTTAATTTAGTATGACTGTGGCTTAGTTAAGTCTTTCACATTAGAGTCAAAGGATTATGGGTAAAGTCCCACTACAAAGAATTGAGCCCAGATAGTTAAGCTGACACTCAAGCATTATATTGAGATCATGCCGTACTACTGCAGATACTGTATTTCAGATGAGACATTAATCCACAGCCCCATACAGTCGCAGGTGGATGTGAATGACCCAATGACATCAACCTGAACAGCAGTGACGTAATCCCCAGTGTCTTGGGAAATGTTTTCCTCTCATCAAAATCCTAAAACTGATTATCTGGTCATTATCGCTGCTATTTACAGAAAATGGCATCCACATTTCCTATTTTGCAACAGTGACTCTATCTTAAGAGTACTTCAGCAATTTTAATCTCTATTTTTATTCATTTACTTTTTATTTCTTTATCTATCGAAAAGAATGTAATGAAAGAGGAGCGAGAGAAAATTATTGGGGCGGGGGTGGCAATAAACGCCAAACGGACAATACAACTCGGGTCCGACCCAGTCCAGGTCTGACCCAGTTAATTGTATCTAGTAACCCGAAAACCCAGTTCTGTAAAAAGCAAGAAGATACCCAGCCCCAGACCTGACCCGTCTTGCGGGTTTGTTGGCATTTTCACTGCAGCCGGCTTAGTTTCGATACCGTC
>JARFYF010000001.1:115646719-115659283 GCA_030265395.1 Rhina ancylostomus
CACAGTAGGCTGCCAGGGAAAGTAAATTGAATGGAATCCAGAGAGAGATAGCTAATCGGATAGACAATTGGCTTGATGGTAGGAAACAAAGGGTGATTGTGGAAGGTTGTTTCTCAGAGTGGAGGCCTGTGACAGTGGTGTGCCTCAGGGGTTGGTGCTGGGCCCTTTGCTAAGATAGTGTCATCGACAGTGAAGATGATTACAGAAGGACCTTGATCTGCTGGGTAAGTGGACCAAGGAATAGCAAACAGACACTAATTCAGATAAGTGTGAGGTGTTGCATTTTGGGAAGACAAATTGGGGTAGGTCTTTCAATGAATGGCATGGCCCTGAGGAGTGTTGTAGAACAGAGGGACCTAGGAGTACAAATACCTGGTTCCCTGAAAATCGGACCGGTTGGTGAAGATGGCCTTCATCAGTCAGAGCACCAACTATAGAAATTGGGATATTATATTGCAATTGTGGAAGACATTGGTGAAGCCACATTTGGAATATTGTATTCAGTTTTGGTCACCCTGCTATAGCAAAGATGCCATTAAGTTGGCAAGAAAGCAGAAAAAATTTACATGGATGCTGCCAGGATTCAAGGGACTGAGTTATAGAGGGAGGTTGAGTAGGCCAAGACTTTTGTTGGAGTGTAGGAGAATGAGGGGTGATCTTGTAACGGTGTACAAAATCATGAGAAGCAGAGACAGGGTGAATAGACACAGTCTATTTCCCAGGGCTGGAGAGTCAAGAACTAGAGGGCATGGGTTTAAGGTGAGAGGGGAAAGATTTAATAGAAGTAACTTTTCCACCCAGAGGCTGGTCCGTGTGCAGAAAGAGCTGCCAGAGGAAGTAGTTGAGGCAGGTGCGTGGATAAGAAAGGTTTAGAAGGATCTGGGCCAAATGCAGGCAAATGGGACGAGCTTAAATGGGCATCTTGGCCGGCGTGAGCCAGTTAGACTGAAGGGCCTGTTTCCGTGTTTTATGACTCTGATTATTAATGGTATTTGGTGTACAAGAAATACATAATCAAGTGATATAAAAGCTACTGGCACTTTTGTGGAAGTGCTTAATATTTTTTGTGAAAAACACATTTACTATGATCATTGTTTTTAGTTCATATTCATTTTAATTTGCATCTCTGAAGGGTTTCAATATTTTCTTAACCTCAGTACTACATTCCATTTCAACAGCCAAGTTAATTTCCATTTTATTATTAAACTTTACAGAAAACTTTTTTTCTTCTCACTTCACCTTAGTCACCTACAAGAAACAATGTGTATCTTTAATTTTTTTTGATTTCAGTCATTGATTGACACTCTGCAGATTCAGTTCTCAAGGCCAAATTAAATACCTGTCTCTTTACAACTCTCAATAAACTCATTTTGGAAACAATGGTTCATTTCCAAGCTTCACTCTGAATGCATTATGCTTTTGCAGCACCTTGAAAATTCCTTGGTGGTCACAAATGTTAAACCCTAAACAAACTATCTGGAATAGGTTAAGGCTTTCCTACACATTTGTTTCTAATGGAGATGAACAGAGAGGAATATAATTGACAGGCAATATCCTCCTATTTATTTTGATTTAGCTACCAAAGTTAAATTTCTATCTTATCAAGGCTAGGTTGTGTGGTCCGAGTAGTACTTTAAGGGAAGACCTAATCACACAGATTTGGACTGAGCATTGGTTGTTACCCCACCCCACAATGTTTGAACAGGCTTTAGATCAAGCTAATTTAGGAAGATGAACCACTTGGAATAGAGGACTGTACAGGAAAATGCATCCTACTGCTTTTGGAAAAAAAAGATTTTTTACAAGTGCATCACAACGACATTACCTTAATCTCCAAGAAATTCTTAATTTATGTACATACAATTTTGCTTAGACCACAAGACATAGGAGTAGAATTACGCCATTCAGCCCATCAAGTCTGCTCAGCCATTTCGATCATGGCTGATTTATTTTTCCCTCTCAACCCCAGTCTCCTGCATTCTCCCCGTAACCTTTGACACCCTTACTAATCAAGAACCTTTCAACCTCAGCTTTAAATATACCCAATGACTTGGCAATAAATTCCACAGATTCACCATCCTCTGGCTACAGAAATTACTCCTCGTCTCTGTTCTAGAGGGACGTCCTTCTATTCTGAGGCTGTACCCTCTGATCCTAGACTCTCCCATGACTGGAAACATTCTCTCCATGTCCACTCTATCCAGGCTTTTAATATTCAATAAGTTTCAATGAGATTCCCCCCCCCACCCATCCTTCTAAACTCCAGCGAGTACAGGCCCAGAGCCATCAAATGCTCCTCTTACATTAACCCCCTTTGTTCTCAGGATCATTCTTGTAAACCTCCTCCAAAGCCAGCAGATCCTTCCTTAGATATGGGGCCCAAAACTGCTCAAAATACTCCATATGTGGTCTGACCAATACCTTATAAAGCCTCAGCATGACATTCTTGCTTTTATATTCTAGTCCTCTTGAAATGAATGCTAACGTTGTATTTGCCTTCCTTACTACCAACTCAACCTGCTGATTAACTTTTAGGGAATCCTGCACTAGGACTCCCAAGTCCCTTAGGCTCTAAGTTTTTAGAATTTTGTTTTAGATTAGGTTGGAAGGGTGGCAAATCAATGGAGTAATTTTGTCCAAAGAGATTTAGATGCCTGGAAGACCTTAAGATCAAGGGTAGTCTACTGCCTTGATGTTTCGTCACCTTGGACAAAAATACAGTTTTCTACAATGAAGCAGACAACTTTCATAATCAATTTAAAATCCCAGAAGAGTTTTCCTGTTGGAACGCTAGAGCAATTTTCTTACTTCTTCCACTATTTTCAGAAAAATGCACAAGGAGGAAAGACAGTTCCCTTTTTACTCCAATATCAGATATCCAATCCATGGTCTTAATGTCAGAAGTGACCTGTCAGTAGGTAACAAAATTCAAGTGTTCATTCTGCTAAAAAGACTTTCAGGAAGTTAGGGAAAATTACAGTTGAGATCAGGAGGTATGTATGGCCCCTTGAATCAGAAATGGACTCCTGATTCTCAGTAGAAGAACAGAGCTACATGATTAATAGCAAATGATCCCACATAAACATATTATTACAATCTAATGATACAAAATAAACTCACCTCTTTTATTCTTTTTATCTGGATGTAATTTGATTTTCCCCACTCTAACTCAGCCTGTGTTACATCAACAAGTTAAAATTTGTTTACATGATACACAATCTATAAAGACAGTATTTAACATTAGGAAATGTATTAAACTGTAGATTATGGATAGTAATTGAAAATGCAAATCTTCAATTAAATTAATAGGGCTGAGAATTTTGCTGGAAGAGCAGAAACTGTATCTGGACCATCTTCAAAATAAGTTCTTAAGACTAAACTGTATAGAATATTTCAAAAGCAAAAGCACTGTCAAGATTAATGAAGTACACATTTGAAAATTACCATTGCTGAGATTTTAGAAACAAAAATATCAGAAAAGCACATTACAGTGAAATAAGAATGACTAAGTCTGTGCAAGTCCTATGTAGTTTTTACTTATTTGCTGTGTTTTCAGCTACATGTTTTGAAAAATTCCATTTTCATCAAATCTGTCCTAGCCTTCAAATGGGAGCTGAATGGATGACAAAGGGACTGCAAAAAAACATTTTCTCTGACTTAGGCTGTTGCAGGAATGAAAATCCTGAGGGTTTATCCTTCAAATGCAGCAGGCATGAGGTCATTCCAGAGAAGAAAATCTAAAAAAGTGTTAGTTAACTCGTAAAAGGAGGACATCCAATGGTTTGGCTCAGGAAGAAATTTGTATTTGACAGCATTACCATGATTGTACTGCTTCTGATGGAAGAGACTGTGGAAGTGTTGATTTTAAAAAAACTTGGTATAATGCAGTAGCACATTACATAGATAGTATATACTATATCCAGAGTATGGATATCTGTCCTTTAAAAGATAGATCAATGAAGCAGAGTATATCCATTTTGACAGCACTTCACTGTGGTTTTATCTATCGAGGTACACAAGTGTTATAACATAGACATGACTTTACCTTTAATGATAGGAGAATGATTCTGGGGATATCTAAACAAGCCCTCAGCACAGAGTGCTTAGTATTTACATTCTTAATTGAATTCTATTGACAGGGAGCTGGTGGGGGAAGGTTGGAGGCATAGATGGCAACAGTGGTACCACTGAAGGTCAAGATGTGACCTTAATTACTGGAGACAGTCCTACATAACATTTGTGAATTGCATGTCACACTGTTCCATTAGCTCATGTTTGATTAGAAACAGGAATAAAAGGTGGTGGTTCTCTTTATTCATATAATTTAGGTTTCAAATGTTCTAATTGGCAAATAAATATTTTAAAGCATTAATGCAGTCAGTCTTATAATTCACATAAGACGGAATGTAGTGCATTAATATGGATTGGATTGAAAAGAAACAATTTGTAAGATACAAAAAAAACCAAGTACACCAACCCTGGGAAATCTTAGCTGTCCTTGTTCTCTGCAGATCCGCCATACCTATGATAAAATTTAATATAAAATATTAATACATTTGTAACTCAACCTTAAAATGGCCCACACTGTGGAATGCCCAAGATGGATTCAGAAGGAATGATTGGAGTTGGCCTCACTAATTAAGATTGTGAAATAAAGACACCATGGGAAAATGGCAAAGTTGAGAAAGTGGCAATTATGATTGAGTTTTTAAAACGAAGTCTGAAGTGAATAGCCATTTACATTCAAGTACATGCACTTCTCGCAGAAATACTCAATAGCAAGCAGGGTAATTGACTCAAACCAACTTTCTCCCTTTCTCAGCACAGCAAAGTTTGCTCTGTTGCCACAACTGTGGTCAAATAACTCCATGCAGATGCAAGGGTCTAACCTCTGACTTTTAGTGTTCGAAACATAGCCAAAATTAAATTCTTAATTGACGTTCATAATTTTTTGATCTATCAGGGATTGAGGGCTATGGGGATCTGGCAGAGTAGTAGTAGTTTAGGCCAGAGGTAGATCACTCATGATCATATTTGATCATATTGAATGGGGGCGGGGGCAGCAACTTGAGGGGCAGAGGCCTATACCTGCTCCTACTTTCATCATTCTTGTCACAAGGTAGGTTTCTTAAATAATCTGGCTGCATTCACAATTATATTGAAATTGATATTATAGATGAGGTAAATTGGCCTTTAGAAGTATTATGCTGAGTAAAAAGACAATAAGTTTCTACTATATTCCATTCCACCAGTCATTTTCTTCTTTAAAAATATGAATATCCTCCTTGCAGTTCACCTCACCTCATTTTGCATTATTTCAAATTTTTAGCATTTATCTTTTCTCCTTGTCCTATTTATACCTCTTACAGTCATATTTTGTTATTGACTAGCTAACACCACCCTCCTTCACTCAGCTCTACCATTACTTCACCATTCGAACACTCCTGATCTCCATCCCACCTGGAACATTCCTATTTTATTTTCTATAACACCAACCTCTGCCTACATACCCCAACATGGTTTCTCCGCAACTTGAAAACTGTTTCTTTCCACAGATGCTGCCTGACATGCTGTGTAATTCCAGAGTTTGTTTTTATTTCATATATCTTGCATCTATAGTAGTTTACGAGTGGAATGCTGGGTAATACCCCAAGCAAGCCGTAGTAAATAACATTTATTTCACACACGCATAATTTTGTATGCAACTTTCCTCCATCTTCTGCATTTTTCTAGAGAAAGTATTCTGGTTTTATTGGAGAAGGTTCTGAAGTTTTAACTTCTGCTCTTTAAAGCAAGTACATGGACTTCATTTGCTGTACAATAGACTTTGAATGCAAGTCATGTGATTTGCCTCACCTCCAATCCATTGCTTGATGCTGTGTTATTGATAAATCCTCATTTTACTTTATTACATGACGTTTTACGTACAGCAAGTTTGCACTTACCACAATTGAGCAGTTATTTATTACCTTGAATGCATTCACAAGTGCTATACAATCACTTAATGTTCCATCTGAATACTCCATTTTATTCCTGCGCAAACACAAATTGTAATTAAAGCACTAAGATTCATGAGTAGAAGCATTAATAGTCACAGTTAAATGCATTAAAAACTTTGCATCTGTGTGCACACAGTTGGCAATACTCTGCTGGTTGCTCATACATTTTTGTCACATTCTGGATCAACTTCATTTTCTGTTGTCAATTCCTAGTTCCATTTCCATGATGAAAAAATGGCAGTGAAGATTTGCCACAATTTATGCAACCTAGGATTCAATGTCCTGAAATCTTCTCAAAACCGTTGCTGAGGTCTTTCCCAACTATCCACTTACTAAAAAGTCTTTTTTTCTTAAAAGGTGACAAAACAATCAAATTTATCCCTTGAATTGTATACTGTCTTCTACTACAGTTGTTAAAAGATTTTCCTCAAACACTTCCAGAAGTCTGGAAGTCAATATTTTGCCGAAGGCCATTTCATGGAGCTGGACGTAGGTTTAAATTTAATTGTTTTGTTTCAAAATAAAGCTTCATCACCAAGAAAGAATGTACATCTATTTTATCAACAAGAGATTAGAAAGATGGTTTTTAAAAACAAAGGAAGAATGAGACAAAGGAATTATCAGACACATCTAGACTCCCAATTAATCAACGTATATAGTGGCTAATGGTTTGGACAATGTGATTCTAATGCACTCAATTATGTTCTTTCCCAATTTGTCACATCATTATTTAAACATAAAAAATACAAAATCAAACTATTATATATAGATGGCATAAAGAGCCATTGATTCAATTGTAAGTGTGGTGGATTAAGGAATTTGCACCTAGATTGAGGCATGTGATTAGAAAAGAGCAAATGGATCTATACGCTGACACACAGATGCATAAAATTATGAGGGGCTTAGATAAAGAGGAAGAACCCATTTCCCTCAGTTCGAGAGTCAAAAAACTAAAGGGTACAAATTTAAAGTGGCTGGTAGAATGATTGAAGGGGAGATGAAAAACATTTTCAGCTAGAGGTGATAGGAGTGCAAAAGAGTGGGAGAGGCAGAAACCCTCAGTACTTTTAAAAAGCTGAATATGTACTTCCATCCCATCCAAGTCCTTTGAATTAAAGTAATCCCAGTCAATACTGGTAAAGTTAAAAGTCCCCACTGCTATAACCCTATTTGCTCTTACACATCCCCACAGTTTACTTATATATCTGTTCTTTTAATTCTTGCTTATTATTGGGAGGCTGTTAATATAGCCCCCAGCAGAGAGACCAGCCCTCTCTCATTCCCAAGTTCTACCCATATGCCTCAATGGATGATCCTACCAGGATATCCCAACTACTGTCATTAGTGGAATTGGAGATAAAGGATGCTAAAGTTGAGAGTTGAGAGCATGAAGAGCATGGGGGTGGATATAGGTAACATGAAAAGGAAAAAAAGTTCAGGTGGTAATCTTAAAAGAGGTTGGGCTTAGTGCATTAGAATGGTTGAAGGCTGCACAGGCAGCCAAATGGATATTCTCAGTCTTAATACCATGATCATTAAGATTTTAGTACTGGGAATGGAAGGATGAGCATTTTATTAGGTTAACATTTTTCCATCTCTCCTCCTTCCCCCTTGTCCATCTCACTTCATTTTCTAAAAAAATTCAACTGTACCGGTATCCTTCAAGGTGCTGCTTATAAGGCATTGCAAAGAAGTTTTTCAGCGAAAGGGCAGCAGCTAGAAGAGAAAGTTGAAATTTATTTAGAGCGAGTTCCTGTACAATGATTTGGATTTTGTTTAACATCATCACTCCATTTATTTTTCTATATACTTACCAATAATAAGGCACTCTTCTAAACAGCCAAAAACATGTCCTAAAACTACAAGTTTTCCTAACTGGAGATCCACAGGCAAATATGCCAGCACTCTTCCCAAGAAAGTTAGATCTCCATCGTATGAGTTTTCTACTCCTTTCATTTCAACAGAAAGTGCTCCCACCTTGGTAAAGAAAAAGTCAAAACAGCTCAATTTTTTGCCATATGAAGAAGCACCACAAGCAAATGCCGATATTTTCTATTAAAGCTAATCCTTTACATTGAAACACTGACATTTAATAAAGAGAAGAAAATTACTGCAAAGGATCAATTTTTGGAGACTGGTCAACTACTTGCCTCTTTTAGTAGCAGGACTGTGCGTTCAATCTCTTTCAGATTAGGTGGAGATAGAGCAGAAGCTAACAAAGCTCTAGGTTCTCCCATATCCAGCAATTTTACTTTCAGTATAGTATTGCCTAATGGGCAACGCTGAGAAATTTAAAAAACATTTATGTTTTATTTATCAATAAGTCACTAGCATCGATAAATTTCTTTGCATTTAATAAATTTACAATGGAAATCACCACACATACACCTGACAGGCACGAAATGCATTTGACACAATATTTTTTTAAAAAAGTAAAATTTTACATATAAATAATATATGCTTATCTATCCACACTATCCAGTATTTATTCAAGTAACAATGCATAATGCAGTCTTATTTTTAAGTGAAAGCAGATTATGCAGTACCAAGTTCTTTTTCCCTTGGATAAAGGGATGTTTACCTGCATTTCTGGTATTGCATGATCAGGAATGCAGTGTGTCCAGAAATCACGTGTCACTAACCGATAGCAGTATCCTTTTGAAACACGACCAGCACGGCCTATTTGATGTATAAACAAAATTTGCTAAGAAAAGCAAAAAGGAGTATGTGGCAAATTCTCTTTAAAAGATTCTAACAGTTCATTATTTGGATAATAATGAATTTCTTTAATTCCATGCTGCACAGGCACAATCATATTTTGCCTTTGTTATATTGTTTGGACTTTCAAATGCTTCACTCTGCCCATTTGCATAAACTTTAACCATCTGAAAAGTGTTCACACATGCTTCATTTAACAGTACATAACTTCATTCATGCAACACCATACTGCTTAATTAGCCATTTATCTCACTTCATAATTGTGGGATCTTACCATGAACATTAGCTACCAAGTTTACAAAGACTAACTTTAAAAATAAAGTTAGCTGAAAATGTGTTTTGGGATGTCCTGAAAACACCTCCTTGTCTTTGTGCCCATTCACAAGCCATATGATGGTTACAATGCAAATCTTGCAATTTGGCCTCATTGTACCTATACTAAACAATATCTTTCTTTTCCACTTTACGTAAATAATCCCTGAAAGATACAAATTGAAATATTTGAAAAAAGACTGTAAACCCAAATTATACGTTTCCTTTACACTTGTTTGTAATATGTGGGTGTTATTGAAGCTAGCATTTACCATGCACGTCTAATTGCTGTTCAGTTTGTGCCTTTTTGAACTGCTACAGTCCTACTGATGAAAGTACTCCCAGTGTTGCTGTAGAGGGAATTTAGACTCAGACAATAAAGAAATATTTTTAAATGAGAATGAGAGATTTTAAGGAAAAGCTGCAGGTGGGATTGTTCCATCCACCCACTGTCATTGTGTTTCTTGGTGGTGAAGATTATTCTTTTGGGAGGTGCTGCTGAAATAGCCTCAGTCTATAGCTGCAGTACATTTTGTAGATACAGCAGCACTGGTGTGTTGATGGAAAGATTGAACATTTGGACATGTGTATTTGCTACCAATCAAGTGGACCACTTTGTCCTGGATAGTGTCACCTTCCAGGGTTGCTGGAGCTGTACTCATGCAGCCACATGGAGAATATTTCATAGCATGCCCTGCAGATGGTGGAAAGCCTTTGGAGTCAGAATGAAAGTCATTTCCTTCAGGATACTAGCCTCTGACCTGCACGTAGCTAAATTATTTTAACTGGTTAAGTTTCTGGTCAAGAGACATTCAATAAATGCATAACTGCATTAATTCTTACCTTTCCTCTGATTACAACTCATCTTTGATGCCCAGCTCAAGTGAAGGCTTTGGTAGTTTGTGTCTTCATCACAAACCAGAATGCGAGTTAAACAAAAATCTATCACTGGCATTATTAGAACAAGAAAAATATATTTGTCACTTTTAGCTATTTAATTGTCAGATAGAAATACATGATTTGTGTTTCAAAATTAAATAAAGGTATTTTAAGAAAGATTTTGTTCAAAACTGTACTAATACAACACATTTAATGACTTTTTGTATTTATGGATCTCTTGAATTAAAAATGAAGTTATGTGGTTATAACTAAAACCTGCTATAACCTCTACTGCATTATACAAGAAGAATTAACAGGAGACAACCCCAATCAGATTCATGAAGAAGAACTACATAAAAATCTACCCAGACTTCTCTGGCAATATGACAAGTTTGTCTTTTTTTGCAGAAAGCTAAACATACTGCAGAAACACAGGTGACTAGATCCTGGAGACATAACTAACATAGATGTTGGACTGAAATCCAAAATACAGGGTTAACTGGGTATAGATGATGCTTTAATGCAAGTGAAACAAGTAGCAAGAAAGCAAAGGGTTAAGTTAGTACAATAATCTGAAAGATCCTTTACACATCTATCTGGATGAATCCCATGCACAGATTTCTTTGCACTTGAGACATTTCCCATTCAATTATGCTGAAGAATCTCCAAACAAAACCAAATATTCACTTGGTCCTTCGATAAAGAATACCTTAAACCCAGGGAGTTGAGGTAAATCAATATATAGCCTACAAGGAAAGTACTAAATCTTTGCTTCATACATAATTTGGATTCTTGATGGCAAATGAACTACAATTCCTTTTTTGAAATGCTTGAAATTCTGAACCACAAAATAAATTACTTGAAACTACACTACAAAACGTAGTTTCATCATCGCCCTTCACAGTCCTGAGGTTGAAATTCTCCAAGATATTAATATGATGTGCATTCTAGTATTCCAAGATACCCTCAAACTATGTCAAGCTATAATAATGTGCTTGGATCACCAACCACCATATCCACACCAGATAGATGGTGCAAGTTCTCATAGACAAGATGGAGATACAAGAGACTGCAGATGCTGGAATCTGGAGCAACCATCAGTCTGCTGGATGGACTCAGCAGGTCAAGCAGCATCTGTGAAGGGCGGGGGGGTTGTAATTTTTAAAATGTTTTGGGTCAAAATGCTGACAATTCTTTCCTCCCCACCGCTGTTGTTCAACCCACCGAGTTCCTGCAGCAGATTATTTGTAGCTGATAGACAAGACCTTCGGGTTATCCAAGTTTCAGTTGCAAAAACAAGCATTTTGTCTCTAGAGGGATCCACAAGTCATTTCTTGCATAATTTCTCCTTCAAGAAAGGCTCTCTTCAAGTTTTCATCTTACCCACTGTTGGATGTTCTATAGGTAGGGCAAATTCAGATTTTGGCTATATACACTCATAGCCTCAAATAAGAACTTAGAAAAGCAAGAAAAATAAATTATTAATTCTATTTTTGTTATTTACCTTTGACTATTCAATTAAATATTCATGAATCAATGATAATAAAATGAAAACTTTCAACTTCTGTTAAAGTGTTTAGATCAGCATTTTGAAAAGCCCAAATGGCAGATCATTAAATATATTCAAGGAGTTGGACATGTTCTTATGGCTAGAGGGATAAAGAGATATGGGGTGAAAGTAGGAACTGGATACCGAATTTGGATAATCAACCACGGTCAGACTGAATGCTGGAGCAGGATAGAGGGGTTGAATGACCGACTCTTGCTTCTATTTCCTATGTAATTTGTAAAAACATGATAACAAAGCCAAGCACAGAAAGCTGAGGTGGGACTGACCTAGTCTATTTTTGGCTAGCATGGGCACAGTGGGCTTTTTTGCCTCTGGCAAACTATAGTCTAAGTATATGCCCCTTCAAGAATTTTGAAATTCAAGTTGAGAACTGTGACACATGAATGTATGCAATTAGGAGTAGGAATAGATCACTCTACCTCGGAGATTGCTCTACCATTTAATGAGATCATGGCAGATCCATTTCTGATCTCAACTCCACATTCTTTTCTACTTGAGGTAATCTTTCATTCCCTTGCTCATCGGAAATATATCAATTTCTGCTTTACAAATATTCAAAGGAATGCTACCACCACTCTTTGAAGAAGAGAGTTCCAAAGTCTCAAGATGCTGAGAGAAAAAAAAATTGTGCCTTATCTGAAGATCCCCTTATTTTTCAAATGATCCAAAATTTAGTCACAGCTAGCAAAATTCTCTAATGATCAAGACACAATAATGAAGCCCTACCATATTTAACATCTGGAACTGTGACAGAGCTTTCAGCAATACTTGTTGACAAAATAATCTGTTTTGAATAGAAAAATTGAATAATGATCCAGTGCAAAATATACACAAGTTATAATTTCATCATTTCTACAACAATCTTATAGTATAATAAATGGCAAGAGCACCAGATCAAAAAGTAAATTGAATCCATAGAAGCCTCAAGATGATGGTGCCATCCTGAAGACTATTTTCCTGCCCAGTTCTCGCAAGTGTTCAAAGATCTATCAATAACACCCATGAATAAACACAATGATGAGCATCTGCAGCCCTCCTTCGTAAGGAATTCCAAGTTCTTACAGAACTCTAGACAAAGAAATTTCC
>JARFYF010000001.1:115668012-115688345 GCA_030265395.1 Rhina ancylostomus
CATGCTCCTCAAACTGACCCATTTGCAACATATACATTCAAATTCCTGAATGAGTTATATTTTGGAACAGGTGCAGTACTGACGTTACCAAAGGGGAACATTTGCAAAAACGTTGCTTCACCTCACCTTAATCAACCGTGAGTTAGTACGTAGCAGCTTGCGAACAATCAACAACAAAAAATCCATTTCTTCACTGCGCTCATGGACCTAGATGTAATAACACCAATTGATCAAAAAAGGTTAAATTTTGTTGTTACTATCAAACTTGCCTTAGTACATGATAAAAGATTCATTTTTGTAGTGATTGCTTTCAACCATGCAAAACACATTTACTCAATAACATTATTTGAATCCAAAAGATTAATTCCAGCCTTAATTCTGCAGTACACACTTTGATTATTAGTACCAAAAATTGAGTGTTCATTAGGAAATTAATTTTGCTTTCTACTGCCAAATTTCATCTCTATTTGCCGAAAGATAAAGATTCCTACTTGGTTTTTAAAAGTACCAGAACCTTTAAAGTGTTTCATTCCAAGTTAGTCTTAAAGGGTTGTTCACATCGAGTGAAAAGATTTGGCAAAATTACCTTCTGTCCACCAATGGTGCCTGGTTACTAACAATGACAAACAAACCCAATCCCCTAATCCAAGATTGCAGAGGCCAATTTACATATTAACATACAAAACCTGTTCCATCATTTAATAAAATTGTGACCAATGTGATCATTACCTCAACTCCATAGCAACCATTCACCTGGTTACTTGACTTCATCTACCTTTGTCACAAAAATATTCAAAGACTCTTGTCTCTACAAGACTTTAAGGAAGAGAATTCAAAAGACTCTATTCTCAAAACAAAACAAAAATTTACCGGTCCTAAATGAACAAAGACAGCTACTGTTCCCATTGGTAGACAGTGATCCTCGTGTTAGATTTTCCCAAAGGGAACACCCTTTTCACATGTTTAAAGCATCAGAAGTGTCTAGTTTGACATTAACTGATGAAAAGATCAGAGGCAAATTGTGGAACATGGCAACTTTATAGCTCTGTAACATACTACACCAAGGAGTATGGTTACCATTAGCTGACAGAAGTGAAAATTATAATTTAATCTTTCATTAAAATTGATTTAATTTTGAAGAACTCAGGATGACCTGGTATTAAACCAGAATCAGCCACAAGAACTTAAGAAATGGAGGCAGGCGTGTGCTATTTCAGGTGCAGTCTCACCATGGCCCTACACATTTACACTCTTGTACTCAAATCTGCTGTCCAATCAAAACCTGTCATGAATGGTAGTCAAACATTAACTAAATAACCAACATCATCTATATTCACACATTGCCATTCTACAGAATGATAAACTTGCGGCAAATACATCTCTCAAAATGTCTGAATCTGCATCCCTGTCTTGTCTAGTTGTGTTTGGTAAGTGGGCATTTTTATTAAGTACCAGAGTATAGTTGAACACTCAGGCTCAAGAACAGAAATAACAGAGGTGGATGAGGGAGAAGGAAGAACAGAATAAATTTAATCATTAATCATTCTCTTTTCAGACCAGCACTTATTGTTCATCTCTAACTGCCCGAAGAGATGCAGTCCTTTGGAAGATGATATTCCCACCATGGTCTTGAGCAGGGAGTTCCAGCAGCCATCCTATTTATGTGCATGTCCAGTTCAGCTTCTGGTGACCCCCAGGACGTTGATGGCAGGGAACTCTGCAATGGTGGTGTCAGAGAACATAACAGGTGGTTGGACTTGGTCATTGTCTTGCTCTTTTAGAATTCACTTGTCAGCCCATGCCTGAATATTGTCTAGGCCTTGCTACATGTAGGGGTGGATGCCTTTATTTTCAGAGATGATCTAAATGAAATTGAACATTATGTAATCAGCACACATTCCCACTGTGCCTAAAACATTGTCTGGCAGAACTCCTGCAGTGACTTGAGGCTGGGATGATTGTCCTCCAAATGACCACAGTTATTTTCCTTTGTGCTAGGTAAGGCACCAAACATGGAGGCATTTTCTTCTGTGCCCATTGATTTCAGTTTTACCAGGGCCCTTCAAAGCCATACTTGTTCAAAAACTGCCTCAATGTTAAAGCATTCACTCTCACCATCCCCAGAATTCAACCTTTTGATTCGTGCTCAAAGATTGCAAGGAGCCCAGTGGTCCTAGCAAAACTGAATGTGGGTCTTGGTGACCCCAGGTAATTGGCAAGTAAATGCTAGTTTGATACTTTCCACCACTTTGCTGGTATTTGACTACTTGTGTACAACCAGGACCTGGAATGAAGAGATTAACAAGTACAGGCAAATGAAGAGTAAAGCAAATAATTAGGAAGGCAAATAGAATGGTAGCATTTAAAGGGGATGGAGTATAAGAGTAGAGAAGTCTTGCTACATGCACACTCCTGGAGCACTGCAAATAGTTTTGGTCTCTTTTTTTTTAAAAAAAGAGGGATACTTTGAACAGTCTTGAATACAAGTGAAAGTTCACTAAGTTAACACCTGCTGTCTTTAGAGGAAAAGTCAAGCAGGTTGGGCCTACAATGATTGGAGTTTAGAAGATTGAAAAGTGGCTTTACTGAAACAAGATCCCAAGAAGCTTGACAAGGTCAATGCTGAGAGAATGGTTCCTCACAAGACCAAAAATTAAGGGGAATAATTTCAGAATCAGGGCTTGTCCATTCAGTTGGAAATGAGAAGGAAATTTCTCCTTTCAGAAGGGCTAGAATCGGTGGAATTCTTACCTCCAGAGCTGCAAAAGCTGAATCACTGAAAACATCCAAGACCAAGATAGACACATCTGAGCCTACAGATGAATGAGGAGTGCTGGGGGGTTAGGCAAAAATTATAGCTGAGGCAAGATCAGATCAGATCCATCTAAAGCAGCTTTGTGACCTATTCCTCTTGCTAGATTTTTGTATGTTCTTATTATGAATGGCTATATAAAAGATGACAATTGTTCATTTACTGAAAAAAGGGATATTATGAATTAGTAAAGATACAACAAGTGAAAACAACAGACATAGTACAACATTAACAAAACATGCTTTGACAGTAAGGGATGAAAAAATTGATTAAATATACCCTACTTCATCAATGAAGATGTGTGTAAATTCAGTCAAGCATTTTGCATTGACAACTTTTTGAAGTAGAACACCTGTTGTCATATATACCAGTTGTGTGTCTGTACCAACTTCCTTTTCTAATCCAACCTTATTTGGAGAGAGAGAAAATCTGATCAATTTATTAAAATTACTACAGCAATAAGATATTTACTTTACATAACCAACATATGGCATTATTTTATTACATATTAACGTAGATAAATCTAAACACATTAAAACATATTGGCAATGTGCATATTTGCACACAATTGTTGCAGATTTTTTTTAAAACAATAATTGACCAACATCTCCCCATTTTAAAATAGATGTGGGAAATAAAAATGGATCTTGCTATTAAATATAGGTATCATTCCTGTGAAGCTAAACAGCACTTCCTGCAAGGTTAATATAGCCGTCAAAAACTTAAAAAAAAAATCAACCTGCATTTCTTGATGCATGTATAGATGACACAACTTTGCGTTATGGATTGTTTTCTAGGAACACAACCCCCTGTAATTCAGGGGTCACCTGTATTCCTGATCATCATTTAGCTAGGACTTGGTATAGTTTAAATATCATTTCTATCTTGTTTTCTCATCCCTGAGATACAAAAGACAAAATTTAATAAGCCTTGACCTTTCCATGACTTTTGTGATATATTCAAACTTCCAGTCCCTTTAGAAGAAAATTTCAATGTGGGATAGAGTTCCTGCATGGACAGACAAGTCAAGCTGAACATCTTATTTCAGAACTCTAAATACCATTGTAAATCTTACACAAACAACACATTGTTATTAGACATCTGTTGGCTGGGTGACTTCTACACAGACAGTGTTTTCAAGGCTTCATTTCCTGAAAAATTTCAGTCCTTTTATCCCATACATTCTTCTGTTGAGTTACCACCTACCAATGATGTTCAACATACTTTTATCATCATTGAATCCTCCACCATAAACATCCTGGCAATCAGTGAAAACAAGTTAAACTAAGCTAGCTACGTGACTGTCAAAGCAATTCAACTGCTGAGTATTCTGTGATGAATGATTCATTTCCTGATTTTTTAAAATCTTTCCACAAGTCAGTAATGTGATATGTTTTCTCATTGCCTGGATGCATGTACTTCAAACAATATTCATGCTTGACATCCATAAAGTTATACTTCTAAATGGCACTTTTTAAAAAAAGTTCTATTTTCTTAATAAAAAAAGAAAAAAGTTAATAATTTTTATTTTCTCGTTTTCATCCAATTTCTGCTTCTTAGTTGCCTGAAAAATTTAAGAGGGAAATTTAATAGGCATGGCTCAGTGACTCAGCTGGTAGAGCTGCTGCCTGACATCGCCAGTGACCTGCGTTTGATCCTGACTTCTGGGGCTGTGTGAAGTTTAGTTCTTCATGGTCATATGGATTTCTTACCACCTCTGATTTCCTCCCATATACAACAGATACTTAGTGTGGTTAATTAATTGGCCACTGGAAATTACCCCTAACGTGTAAACAAATGGTAGAACCTGAAAGGATGTGATGAGAATACAGGATGAATAAAATGGGATTAGAATAAATGGCTGCTCAATAATCAGCATGGACAGTGAGCTGAAGGACCTGTTTCTGTGCTGTAAGACTCCACGCACCTGCTTATTCCCCCTAGATTCTTCAGTGTCAATAAGCCTCCAAGCTCAATGTACCCAAGACTGCAGCATTTGTCAAACTTGTCTAAGTAGTAGAGATACGAGAGAGAGAGAGAGAGAACTGGACCAGGGAAGAAAGAGGGAGTCAAGAAAGAAGAAAAAAAGTTAATTGCGCAAGGCCAGGCTGAAACAGTGGTTTGCCCCTACAGTCCTACTTACGGAGCTTTGAAAGGAGATAACAGGCTGAGGGGTTAGGGATATTGCAAGAATAGAATCTGTAGAGGAAAGATCTCCCATGCAAATTAGTCAGTGATTGTCTGGAAGACAATGGCCTGGTTCAGCTGCAGGTACAAGGCAGTGTCTGGAAGCTGATGCTTGGCTGAAGAGACAGAGGTCAGTTTGTCAAAACACAACAACAACATCCTGATTTGACAATTATATCAGAGTCAGTCCTTAGTAAGCAAAATGCTGCAAGTTCAGAAGGGGGAAGATTAATTGCTAGCAGGACACTTAGAAAATCATAAAACAAGACAAAATAGTCAACGTGGTTTTATGAAAGGCAGAGTGATAAATTTACAGAACTCTGAGGGCGTAACCAACAAAGTGGAAAACCAAATGAATTTATTTCTAAAATGCATTTAATAAGGCATCATACAAAAGATTGGGAACCTGCATTGGTGAGGCCTCAGGTATTTCACATTCATATTAATGACAAATGAAAGAACCAGGTATATTGCATACAGAGGCTGGTGAGAAAGCATGTTGGGAGGAAGACTCTAAGCGTTTGTAAAGAATAGACTCAGATTAAATGAGTATTGGAAGATGTAAAAAGTAAAAAAAAGGTTATACACTTATGAAAATAGAAAAGCAGAATATTATTTAAATGGTACGAGATATTGGAGAGCAAGAAGCTGCATGGTACGAGATGACTGGTACAAGAAACATAGCAAGTCATCATGCATGTACAAGTTACCAGAAAAGCAAATGTGATGACATCCTCTTTTATAAGCGTAATGAAATACAAAAGTAGTGATCAAGTTTCATTGCAATTACACAGTACTTTGGTGAGAAGACACCTGGGGTACTGTGTTTCGATCTTATCTTATTTCAATTCCAGCCGCTGTCTGTAAGGAGTTTGTATGTTCTCCCAGTCTCTGCATGGGTTTCCTCTGGGTGCTCTGGTTTCCTCCCTCATTCCAAAGATGTATGGGTTAGGACGTTGTGAGCATGCTAGGTTGGTTCCAGAAACATAGCGACACTTGCGGGCTGCCTCCAGAACATTCTACACAAAAGATGCATTTCACTGTCTGTTTTGATGTACATGTGACTAATAAAGATATTAGATTTTGTCTACTTAAGAGGACAATTAGCTTAGAAATAATGCAGATAAGGTCTAAAATTTTTGAAATTGAGAATGATGAACAACAAGCTCAACAAGGCTGATATATAGCAGCGATGAGGCATAGAGAAATCTATAGACGCTAGAATCTAGATGAAAAAAAAATGATGCTGGAGGAACTCAGCAGGCCAGGCAGCATCTTTGGAGGAAAGCAGGCAGTCAACTTTTTGGGTCAGGACCCTTCCTCAGGACTGAAGATAGGAAAAAGGGAAGCCCAATATATAGGAGGGAAAAAGCAGAGCAGTGATAGGTGGACAAAAAGGGGGGAGGCAGGGTGGACACAAGGTGGTGAGAGGTAGATGCAAGTAAGAGATAGTGATAGGCAGGTATGGGGGAGGAGAGAGCAGATCCACCAAGGGATGGGTCAAAGGCAAGGAGAGGGGAAAAAAAGGGGGATTGATAAAAGAGATATGGGCTAGGAAAGGAAAGGATGGTTTGGGTGGGGAGTGAGATTATTTAAAGTGGGAGAATTCAATGTTCATGCTGAAGCATAATAAAAGACGAGCAAGGGTATTGAACAGGAACCAAAAGCTGGAGAATGAGGCAAATCCTCCAGAGAAAACAAACATTGTTCCCAGTACAGGACTGTTCATTGTTCCATTGCCAAGACTGCCCCATAACAAAAATTTAGCATAATGCCTTGTTACTGCTATTGTCATATTGCTGCTTTGCTAGTACTTGGGAGCCCTCAAAGATTAAAAATGATATGTGCAATTGAGTATGATTCAACAAATATTTAGATACAAATCACTTTAGCTCCTTTCTACATCACATCACCCAAATGGCATGCTACCTTTGAAGCTTTGGGGGAAATACAACATTAAGTAGTTTTTAAAGTAACAATTCTATCAAACTACATAGCAAGAACAGAATTTGCAATTCAGATTATCCTTGAAGTAGTAAAATGTCCCAAGGTGCTTTGCAAGAACATTACCGGTGAGAGATACGACGATGAAGCACACAAGCTACAGGAAAAGTGACCAAAAAGGTAGGGCAACCAGCATTTTAGAGATAAGAGGAATAGGGAGATGGAGAGAGGTAGAAAAGCAATTCCAGTGCTTTGGGACTTGTCATCTTAAAAAATACGACAGAACTAATGACAAAGTGATTTATACAAAAGCAATCTGGAGCCCAAAATTGAATAAGCACACGTATGGAGGGAGGGTTGCAAGATTAAAAGAAATTAAAAATATGGAGGGGCACAGCAAAGACAAAATTGAAAACATACAAACTGTAAATTCAAGGCTTTGCTCAACTGGTAACTAATGTAGGTTCAGTGATGGATGAATGGGATAATGAAATTAGGACAAGAGTTTTGAATGATCTCAACTTTATCAAAGCTTGCATGCAGAGGCCTAGCTTGGAATACATAAGAATAGCTAAGCCCAGAGATAATAAATGCAGAGATGAAGATTTCAGTAATAAGCTGAGGTATGGGTTCAGTCAGACAATATTGTGAAGATAAAAATGTGGAAATTTAATGACAGGTCCAAAAATCATCTCATTGTCAAATATGATATCAAATAATCTAGTTTATTCTCATACAATGATCAGAAAAAGCAATGAGTCAGTTGCTAACAAACAGAATTCATTGTGAGGCTTGAGCTCAATGGCTTTACTATTCCCAAATCAGGAACTATTTAGTGGTTTGAAATTAGGCTGCAATGAACTGGTTTGGTATTTTGCAAAATAAAAAAAACACAATATTCCAAACATCTACTTAAAAAAATTATGGGGCAGGTTCTTCTTAAGAAACACCAGCGCTTAATCTTTGAAATCCAGACAACCACACGACCCATCAGAAGCCCAATCAGTTTGATGCTGCACTGGAGCCCAACCTAGCTGGAATTCCCCAACATTTATTTCAATGGTGATTGCAGGACAAAGGAATGTAAAGCCAAGGTGAAGGGAAGTTACCATTATTTCACTTAATTGCTTAAAATTACAGAGTCTGTATTTTTAATTATGCTTCTCAAAGAAAAACAATTTTAATAGCTCTTAAAAGTTTCTGAACATTACTTACAGTCTACCATTTGTGTTTTTATTAAAAACAGGTGGCTGAACCCTTCCCCATGTTGGGCTGTCAATGCCTGTCAAGAATGGGGCCTTTGCACTCTGCCACAGATCCAGTTATCTCAGATCACACAGTAGGAGACAAGGTTGCAGAGGGCCAGTAAAATAAGCTTTTAACACCTAGGCAAGTTGAGTGTGAGTTTAAAAGCTTATTCAATATTAGTCAGCTTTAATCAGTCACAATAGAGCATTCCAAAAATTCATTTCCTAACCAACATCAAGTAAAATTACAAAACAAAAATCTTTATTTTAGATATATAAAGCAAGCACTGGAATAATCAACATACCTGATACCCCACCAGGCCTCCAAGAGACAAATGACGCTCTTTGCAGATCCACCGTGCAATACTGATTGCTCCAATTTTTCGTGGTTGTGTTACTACAATATTGCAGAATGCAGGTTTTTTCAAGTAGTATTCAAGAATATATTGTGGTAGTTGTGTACTCTTGCCACTACCAGTAGCACCTCGGATGATGATGACTGAATTATTTTCAATGAGATTAACTAACTGCAATTACAAAACAAAACATAGGTGTAACAAAAAAAATTGGTGTAGGTAAGCTGATGCAGTGGATATTACTGCAGAAATACAGAGCCTGAATAAATAAGCTGAAATATGAGATTCCTGAATCTGACACAATAGTCTGATGAATAAAGTTCATAAGATGGAGAAATAAAAGCTGTCATCAGTTTACCTCAGATGAAAAGGCATGAATCTCACACAGTGAACTTTCACATCAATGATTGGTAGTTAAATATCCAAGTTAAATCTAACAGGAGGGAGAAATTCAAAACATCTATTCTTAGTCAGAAGTATAAATTAGAAAATTTACACCCTACCATTTAAAAAGTATCAAATGATGCACATCACAAATTGATTAATCGGTACCCTTTGGGGATAGAAAGCCAAATTCCAGTCTTACACCAACATGGCTGACTTGGAACCACGTACAAAACACTGGCACATGAAATCTGGCTGAAGGGGGATGAGGAATAAATTACCTGCTAAGAATATCCAAAATTAATTCAAGATCACATACTTAACTTACCAAAAGTTGATTTGACTAGCTAGCCTTAATTTCCATTGCAAAAATAAATAAATAATTCAGCAGGAAATGACATAGTAATACATGTTTTACTTTTGCTCAAGATTAAACTCAAAGGCATTTGTACAACACAGTGTAAAATCTTCCATGAAACAATACAACTGGCCAAACAGTTTTAATGCAAATCTTAACCTGGCCCAAGTTTAATAATATAAGCTGAAAAAGAAAAAAAATATTTTAAGATGAAAATCAGATTTACCATATAAAAGTAACCCGATTTTAAATAATGTAACCGAGGAACTATTCAGAGCCCAAATTCTTTTTCCAGTGTATTGACAACAGTATTGATGACAGTATTGGACGCTACTTCCAGCTCTCATCCTGAACGAATGTTTCATCACATTTGCTGCCAGCTTCAACCCTATTCTCACTTTCACATGTCCATCTTCAAATTTTCTCTTCCCTTTCTCAACTTTCCCATCTCCCACTCATGATGATTTGGCAACCAATATCGACTACAAGCACCTAGATTTCCTCAGCTACCTTGACTACACCTCCTCCAACCCTGCTTCCAGTCAGGATAACAACCCCGCTTCCAGTCAGAACAACAACCTCCACCTCTACTACACCTTCTATGCCAAGGCGATTTTGAATCCCACCTACCGAGTCTCCATGTGCCTTAATCTTCCAGATCTGCCTACAGTAAAGTATTCAACAAGATCCCTCACTGAAGTCCACATAGACAACATCCACTGCCCTACCCTCAATCATTTCCTCAAAAAACTCCATCAAGTTCATAAGACATGAGCTCCCCTGCACAAAGCCACACTGACAGTCACTAATAAGCCCATGCTTTTCCCAGATTTGGGCACATCCTGTTCCTAAGAATCTTCTCCAATAATTTCCCTACCACTGATGTAAGGCTCAGCAGCCTACAATTTCCTGGTTTGTTCCTTATGCTCTTCTTAAACAAAGGAACAGTGTTGGCTATTATCCAGTCTTCTGGGACCTCATTTGTGGCTAAAGAAGATACAAAGATCTCCAGGGAGTCTCTGATGGGTAATGAGGATTCCTCATCTTCCTCACCTTATTACAATACGCACAAAACCAAGGAGTAACAACTATTTGGTTATAATATTTTTGATATAGGACTCTTAGCACTTCGACTTTAATTTTGGGCAAAATGCTGGATCTTATTGAATTTTATTATCTTTTACAATGAAGCCCTGTTCACAATTATGCCTAGGCATCAGTAATTCAGCATTTCATAGTGACACAGTAATTGGAATAAATAGCACAGACTGAAGATTATTCCTACCTGTTCCCTGTATTTAGTAATTGGCAATTCAGGGTATCTACAGTCTGCTATTTTTATGCTACTTATATTCTTTCTGCTGTAAAGGCGATTTCTTGAGTGGCAAATCTTGGGAAGGTCTTCAGCATCAACTTCTTGCACCATACTGCTGTCCACATCTGGATGACAATGGACATTTAACTTAAGAGCTCTATTTTAAGAAAATTTGCTTAAATATAAATAAAATGTTAATATTTTAATAAATAAGGTTTGGCATGAATTCTGTACAAGGTATAATTTAAGAGTAACAAAGTCAGCTTTTTCCTTCCCTAATATATTCATATCCTTAGCACCAAATTTCCAAATCAGGTAGTCTAAGCTCAGTCACAGGAAGAGATAACCAAATATACAGAGGAAAACATACAAGGATGTGCACAAAGCTTCCTTGCAAACAAAAATATAACACATCCACAGATGCAGATTTAATATTCAAGAATGAAGTTAACTTTGCAATTTTTAGATTTTTTTTCCAGCAATTCCCTATTACAACATTGAATTCAGAAGGGCTAGATGTGCATGCCTGTTTGTATGTAAAGGGAAATTATGACTGAAAGAAAATTTTTATGTTGCTTTCTATGTAATTAATAATCAATATTTAGTTTACATATTACATTAAAAATATTCTGTAACAGTCACCCAGTACAATGATTCCTCTGTATCAATCACTATTTTGATAAAATTGTGCAGGTTTCCCTCAATAATATTTATGACAGATTGACATAAGTTCTGACAAATCAAAGGGTGTCAGTTACACAAACAATTTCTATCATACCTGCCTCAGGAAAGACTTCAGAATGGGAGACAACCTGTTCATCTTGATATTTAGAACTGTCCCCAGATTCAGCCTCTGTCATTAGCTCTTTTAATTCATTGCTGAAATAAAAGAAAAAGTTGCCTTTGACAAAATATATTTCTTCCAACTGCTAACTTTGCAATTGTAAATTTAAATTTCTGGACAGGAAAATTTTCTTCTGTGCTTTCTTTCACAATGTATCAATAACAATTAGTTTCATGTACATAAATTACATCACAGCTCTAAACTGTGACCTTAGAAGTTTCACAGCTCAAAAGTTTCAGCAACACACAAATCAGAACCAAATAAGGATTGAGAACTGGTTTCTACTAACACCTGACCAATAAGTGATAGCAAAAGATATTAAGAAATTAGTGGTAGCAAACAATAAAATTTAATAAATCCAAGCTGTCATTCATAAACTGACGAGCATCAACAAAAATGGCTACTAGAATATATTTTTCCTTCTGATTTAGATCCATATTAGAATAAACATACATCTATTATAGAATAATACTGGAAATACAACTGAATTATCTTCACAAATACCAGTCTAATGGTAAAAACTGCATTTCACTGCATCATGGAAGTGCAGTGTGTACTGAACAGCAATGATACAATAGAGTTGGTACAATATCCCAGTTACTAGGATTTCATGGCAGGGCTGCCTACATCTCAAGCCATAGGAGAAGGGTGGGATTTTTAACGACTATTTCTCCACTGTTTACTGAGAAAATCATGCTTACTCACAAGACAAGGGAAACTAGTGGAGAAGTTTTGGAGGAAATTCATATTACTAGGGAGGAGGTATTTGCAGCCTTACAGCGCATTAAGGTGGATAAATCCCAGGGCCTGACCAAGTATGCCCTTGGACTTTGTGGGAGACTAGAGAAGAAGTTGCAAAAGGACCTCGTCGAGACATTTGCTTCATCGTTAGTCACTGGTGAAGTTCCCGAAGACTGGAAGGTGGCTAATGTTGTTCCATTGTTTAAGAAGGGTAGCAAGTACAAGCCAAGGAACTACAGGCCAGTCAGTCTGATGTCAGTGATGGGGAAGTTACCCGAGGGAATTCTGAGGGACAGAATCTACCAGCATTTGGATAGACAGAGTCTGATTAGGAGGGGTCAACATGGCTTTGTGCATGCAAAGTCGTGGGGACAGGGAGAGCATGCACATCTAGCCCTTCTGAAGTCAATGTTGTAATAGGGAGAGCTAGTTAGATGGATTCAAAATTGGCTCGGAGGTAAGAAGCAGAGGATAGCGGTTGAAGGTTGTTTCTTGGAATGGAGACTAGTGAACAGTGGTGTGCCTCAGGGGTCAGTTTTGGGACCCTTCTTCATTATTTAGAAAATGATCTGTATACCAATGCACAAGGCTTGATCAGCAAGTTTGTTGATGACAAGAAATCAGGTGCTGTTGTTGATAGTGAAGAAGATTATTGTAGATTACAAGGGGATATTGATCAGTTAGGGAAGTGGGCTGAGGCGTGGCAAATGGATTTCAATACAGATAAGTGTGAGGTTATGCACTTTGGGAAGTCAAACTAGCGTAGGACTTATACTGCGAATGGTAGGGCACTAAGGAGTGTAATGGAACAGAGGGATCGAGTAGTACAAGTGTATAGTTCATTGAAAGTGGCACATCAGATAGACAGTGGTGAAAAAGCAGTTTAGCACGCTGGCCTTCATCAATCAGGGCACTGAGCATAGGAGTTGGGACATATTGCAGTTGTACAAGTTGTTGGTGAGGCTGCACTTGGAGCTGTGTGTACAGTTTTGGTCACCCTGTTATAGCAAAGATGTAGTTAAACTGGAAAGAGTACAGAAAAGATTTGAGGATGTTGCCAGGACTAGAGGGCCTGAGTTATAGGGAAATGTTGACCAGGCTAGGTCTTTATTCCTTGGAACATCGGAGAATGAGGGGCAACCTTACAGAAATGTTTAAAATCATGAGAGGCATTGATAAGGTGGTTGGTAACAGTCTTTCCCACCTTTCCCCCTCCCACCCCAAGAGTTGGGGAGTCCAAAACTAGGGAGCATAGATTTAGGTGGAGAGGAGAAAGATTTAAAAAGGGATCAGAGGGGCAGCTTCTTCCAATGCAGAGGGCATTAAGTATATAGAACAAGCTATCAGAGGAAATGGTTGAAGCACTTGGAGGGGTGGGGCTTAGAGGGATAAGGGCCAAACACAGGAAATTGGAACTAGATGGTGGGCACAGTGGTCAGCACGGACTCATTGGGCCAAAGGGCCTGTATCTGTGCTGTATTGCTCGATGACTCTATAACATTTTCAGAGGCAACTTGCATTTATTTAATATCTTTCACAGTTCTTTCAGACCGTCCAAAGCACATTGCACCTAATGGGTAAGTTTTAATGTACAAACTGCAGCAGCCATTTGTGCAAAACTTAATCACATTGCTGTTTGTGGGAGCATGTCCAGATTATAGGTTTTTAAAATGTTGAATGATAAGCATTGGCCAAAACACCAGGAATAACTTAGCTGTTCTTCTTCAGAATATAGACTCACAAGATCTGTCAGATTTTAAACAAAGGTCTTGAAAGGTCACAACTCTAAGAGTGCACCTTTAAGAGTACAGCAACCTCAACAAATCAGGTCAAGTGCATACACACCACTAGAAGTTTGAAAGAAGATAGCCATCTTTCATTATAATCTAGGGATTAAGCTGTCATACAAACAAACCTTAGAAGTTTGGAACAGAAAATGTTAATTTAGGAAATGACAGTTATCAACTTAATATACTGTACTGTCACTAGCTGGCCAGCAAGATTTCTCCATGTGCAAAGATAGACAAACAAGCCATAAGAATAAAAAGATGCATTTTTCAAATCGACTACTTTGCATTAAACACAACAGATTCAAGGTAACCCAGACAAAAACTGTGGCACACAGGACAGACCACACAAAAACAAGTGACCCAGCCCAACCAGTTATGCCTGCAATTACAATCCCCTCAAGCCTCCTGTGTCTTTCCTCATTTAAGTTTATCAGTGAAACTTTATTTTCTCCAACCTCCCTCTAAATGCATCTATACTATTCACCCTAATTACTACTTGTTGGAGCAGATACCACATTTTCAAGAAATCAGTCTTGACCATGGGGGTTTTTGTCCAAATTCCTCATCTGGATTTCTTATACTGATGGGCTCTTGTTGTTATGCTCCTCTCCGCAAGTGGAGGCAACCATTTTGTATCCACTCCATTCAAAACTTTCCACATTTTAAAGAGCAACATCAGGTTACCCTTCAGCTGCCTTTCCTCAAGAAAAAAAAGTACCGGTCTGTTCATCCTTTTCTGATGTGTGTACCATAACCTTTCTGGTGTCATCCTTTTAAATCTTTTTTGCACCCAATGGCTACACACCTTTCTCACAGTATGGTGACCAGAACTGAAGAAGAACACTGTAGGGAAACCCTTGCGAATAACAGAGTGAATTGTGTGGCCAAATGATCCATCCTAGTTCACCTAATAGACAAAACAAAGTTTAAGAACTTTCTCTGAAAGAGGTAGCGGCTAGGTATGACCCATGTCCCCCAGTGCCTCCTCATGAATCATTATCAATTTTTGTTTGACAATGATCCTATAATATGCCTTGAGATGCATTGCTATTTTAAAGACAAAACATAACTTTGGGGTTGTATAAGACATTGGTGAGTCCAAATTTGGAGTATTGTGTGCAGTTCTGGTCACTAAACTACAGGAAGGATGTCAGTAAGATTGAAAGAGAGCAGAGGAGATTTACTAGAATGTTGCCGTGTCTTCAGGAGTTGAGTTATAGGGAAAGATTGAACAGGTTAGGACTTTATTCCTTGGAGCACAGAAGAATGAGGAGAGACATGATAGAGGTTTACAAAATGATGAGGGGCATAGACAGAGTTAATACAAGTAGACTCTTTCCACCTACATTAGGAGAGATAAGTACGAGAGGACATGGCTTCAGGGTGAAAGGGGAAAGGTTTAGGGGGAACATTAGGGGGAGCTTCTTCACTCAAAGAGTGGTGCGAGTGTGGAATGGGCTGCCATCTGATGTAGTCATTGTGGGCTCATTCTTAACTTTTAAGAGTAAATTGTATAGATACATGAACGGGAGCAGTCTGGAGGGTTATGGGCTGGGTGCAGGTGAATGGGTCTAGCAGAATAATGTTTTGGCACAGGCTAGAAGGGCCAAATGGCCTGTTTTCTGTGCTGTAGTTTTTCTGTGGTTCTATGGTTCTAATTATACATGCAGTAGAAATCCAAGGCTCTGAACTTCCTTAGAGAACAATGTTAAATTCTGGTCGCCTCACTATAGGAAGCATGTGAAGAGATTAGAGAGGGACTCGAAAATATTTTTGAGAATGGCTCCTAGGATAAGGGTCTACAGTTAGGATAGATTGGAGAGGTTGGGAATGTTGTCTTTAGAGGACAGAAGAATGAGGGGAGATTTGATAGAAACATTTAAAATGATGAAGATCTGGACGGTGGGATACTCCTCCCATTGGTAGAAAGATCAAAGTCCAGAGATCACAGGTGACAAAGAAAAAGGAAGAGAATTAAGAGTGACTGGAAAGAGAACTTTCTTATGCATTGTGAGGTTGGAATTTGGAATGCACCTTCTGCAAGTGCAGTGGAGGCAGCTTCCAATATAACCTTCAAGGAACTGGATAAATGTATAGTGAGGAAACATTTGTAAAGCTATGGAGAAATGTCCACTGGGTAGAACTTGCTCTAATGTAAGACTGGTGGGGACATTGTGAGCTTCCTCCTGTGCTGTTACCATTCTGTGATTCCAAGAGCAAAGCACTGAAGATCCTCTCTCATGCAGGCAGTGGGACTGTCTTCATCCGTGCGGTCGACATGATGAAGAGGAGCATCCACCACGTGTTTGCAAAAGAACCCAGAACACAGAGGGAGGGAGAAGATTGTGTCAGCAACAAGAGGCAGATGCTAAGAACAGCTGGATTCCAGGGTGTATCTACCTCCACTTCAATAGATAAACACTAAAACTGTGCTTTTGAGACCTGATTGAAACTATTTCGTTCAGCGCTAGCAGGTACACTGAGGGGTCATGGCCTTTCCAGAGAGTGGCAGTGACTGGTAATGAACCTGCTCTCGTGAACCCAGGTAACAGAGTCATAGAGTAACACAGCATGGAAACAGGCCCTTCGGCCCAACTCATCAATGCCAACTGTGTTGCCCACTGAGCTAGTCCCACCTGCCCACGTTTGGCCCATAACCCCTTTTACCTCTCCTCTCCGTGTACTTATCTAGATGGCTAGAGGTCTCTGGCGCTGTGTCTCCACTAGCTTGTCACTTTCCCTGCCCCACTGTGCAGGCAGGTAGTCTCCATCAACCCATGAAGACTACTTCGTTATTCCTTTTTATTCATTAGTTACTTCGTAATTTACAGTAATTTTATGTCTTTGCACTGTACTGTTACCACAAAACAATAAATTTCATGACCTATAAATTAGTGATAATAAACCTGAATCTGATTCTGATTTTAAATATAATTTGTTCTAAGTTCATTTTACTCTATGCAACTGTTTTGGGACTACAATCAGAAAATGTCAGACAACATTTGTGAAAAGTGACTTTTCATCTGAAGTGTTTTTAGAATTGGGTGAAGGCAGATGAAACGTAGACCTCTAACTGATCAACAGAGACCAATGAACAGAAGTCTTGGACTGTGAGGGATGTTCTGAGCACAGGAACACAAGGCTTTCTGAAGTGACATTATTCGTAGTTGCCTTCACACTTCCCTAGCTGAGAACTCTTCCTTGCTCACCTTGATCAAGTTGTGGCATCGATGTTCCCTCAGTTTTTCACCAGCAGCTGCTGAATACCCTTCATCACTGTGGTATTATTTAGTACCTGCCTTTAAGCTGCTCTGTCACACATTTAATGCCTCATGCCTTAGTCCATCTCTTCTTCCATTCCATCATATTATTGGAATTATAAATCCTGCATGGAATAGCTTTGATCAACAATCAACTACGCTAATATCTGACTCCTAGTCATCAACCTTCCTGTGGTGGACTGACTAATGATGAAAGTATCAGAGTCACTTTGTGGGCAGAGGGGAGCAAAGGGCAGAAAGCTGATTGGCATCACACACTAATGAATTAGGTCAAATGAATCCCCGTCATTTTTGTATAATCCAAGGGATTATCACATGGACCTCATCGATTGTGTTCTCTTTATACTTCTGGGAACCTTGACAGCCTGAAGCTTGAAGTCTTTGTTCATATTGTTTAACTGATTAAGAAATGGAGTACACTGGCAGCAAAAAGTTAACATAGAGATCGACTTTACACAATACTAAATTGTTGTGGTGAAAGTTAGTGGGTACTTCAAACTGCAGACAAATTCAAGGCAGTGCTGACCTTAGCTGCCACAGATAATGTAGGTAGAAGGGTTCTAGGTCTCAGAGGAAAGCTCAGCTTTGTGAAGCAAAAAGATGCAGGGGTTTCTGGTTGGACCTCTGAAATCCATGGTACGTGGGCACACACAAGCAATGAGTTTTGTAATGCCCCAATCCTGGTCCCTCCAATCTATCCCTTTCCAACTTTAACACAAATTTTCTCAAAATTTGTGCAACATCCAAATTATTTCCCATCCCAAAATAACCCCGAGATCCAATGGGCTTGCTAGGACATTTAAGAGTTAAGAGTCAGCCATATTGCAGTAAGTGTAAACTCGCATATAGGTCAAATATCTTCCCAGAAGTAACCAGATAAGTTTTTTTTACAAGAAAGGCTGTTATTGGTGGACTTGAACTTGATAGTGGGAGTCATAGGTATGTTGGTATTGAGAGGACCATTTTGGTCTATTGGTGAAGAGCTGGGCTTTCAGCAACCATAGACCCCACAGTTACCTGTACTTACAGAGCACAAGATGTAAACAGACATCCTCAAAATGCACATTATGTTGCACAAGCAGGAGGTTTTGTGGATCATACATTTCTGTCTTGTTAGATTTTCAAAAGGGGAATCTGTTGCTTTTGTAAGTTATAGAATCTGACAGCACAGAAACTTTCTCCCAAGTTTTAAGTGGTCGAGTTGGGGCTGGACTGCGCAGGACAGAAAAAAAACTTTGGAGGCTTCAGGGGACTCGCTTCGGAGGACATCAGAGCAGATAAATTTTTCTTTTTATATTTTTTATTAGGTTTTTAAGCGTAAGTCTTAGTTTTAATAGGGTTGCAATTTAATAGGGTTAGTGTTTTTATAAGGTACTTTTAGAAGGGTTGCAAAAGTTTTAAGTGGTTGAGTGGGGGCTGGACTGCGCAGGCGTGGTGCGGGCAGCTTAAATAGAAAACAGCCTATCCAGCGTGCAGTGGAGTGAGGGGGAGCAGAGTGCTTGGGCTTTGGCTCAAGGGGCTTCGGCGTGAAAGGAGAGAGGAAAGGTCAGTGAAGGTAAGTGCCTTGAGTTAAGGAAGGGGTATGAGTGCGGTTTCCTGTACTAAGTGCCAGATGGAATTCCCAGAGTCTCCCTGCCTCCGGGAAGGCTACGTCTGCACCCGGTGTGTCGAGCTGCAGCTCCTGAGGGATCGTGTTAGGGAACTGGAGATGCAGCTCGATGACCTTGTCTGGTCAGGGAAAGTCAGGAGGTGATAGAGAAGAGTTATAGGCAGGTGGTCACGCTGGGACCATCGGAATCAGGCAATTGGGTCACAGTCAGGGAGGGGAAGGGGAAGGGAAAGGGGAAGGGGAAGAATCAGGTACTAGAGAGTACTCCTGTGGCTGTACCCCTTGACAATAAGTACTCCTGCTTGAGTACTGTTGGGGGAGACAGCCTACCAGGAGGAAGCAACACTAGTGGTGTCTCTGGCACAGAGCCCGGCCCTGTGGCTCAGATGGGTAGGGAAGGAGTGAGGAGGGCACTAGTGATAGGGGACTCTATAGTTAGGTGGCAGACAAGCGCTTCTGTGGACGCAGGAAAGAAACTTGGAATGTGGTTGCCTCTCAGGTGCCAGGGTCCAAAATGGTTCCGATCGCGCCCAAGATATCCTGAAGGGGGAGGGAGAACAGCCGGAGATCGTGGTACATCTTGGTACCAATGACATAGGTAAGGAAAGGAAAGAGGTCCTGAAAAGGGACTGTAGAGAATTAGGAAGGAAGGTGAGAAGCAGGACCTCAAATGTAGTCATTTCCGGATTACTGCCTGTGCTCAGCGACGGTTGGTACAGGAAGAGAATGAGGAGGAGGTTAAATGCGTGCCTGTGGGATTGGACTGAGCAGGGCTACGGTTTTCTGGATCATTGGGGCCTCTTTTGGGCAGGTATGGCCTGTTCAAGGAGGACGGGTTGCACTTGAATCTCAGGGGGCCAAAATACTGGCGGGGGCAGTTGCCTAAGGCTACTGGGGCGAATTTAAACTATAATTGTTGAGGGGTAGGAGTGGGATCCGAACTGGAGAGCCTGGGGAAGAGGTATTTGGTTCTCAAATAGAGAAAACTAGTAGTAAATACAATAGGTGGGTGATAGAGAAGGGAAGAGTTCAGGCAGGCTTGAGTTGTGTCTATTTTAAACGCGAAGAGTGTTGTGAACAAGGCGGATGAGCTTAGAGATTGGATCGATATTTGGAGCTATGATGTGGTGGCATTACGGAGACTTGGATGGCTCCTGGGCTGGAATGGTTTATTCACGTGCTGGGTTTCAGATGTTTCAGGAAAGACAGGGAAGGAGGCAAGAGAGGTGGGGGAGTGGCACTGTTGATCAGAGATAGGGTCACGGCCGCGGAAAAGGTGGACGTTGTAGCTACGGAGTCTCTGTGGGTTGAGTTTAGGAACAGGAAGGGGACGAGAACTTTACTGGGTGTTTTTTTTTGCAGACCGCCCAATAGTGACATGGTTATTGAGGAGACAGGGAAGCAGATCCTGGAAAGGTGTGAGAATTACAGAGTTGTTGTGATGGGGGAGTTTAATTTCCCATAC
>JARFYF010000001.1:115715417-115726825 GCA_030265395.1 Rhina ancylostomus
AGTAACCTCTGTAATTTCCTTTCTCCCCCGTTGTAAATTCTTCTATTACTGTCAGGGACCACACTTGCCCTTGCTAGTCTTTTTGCGCAAGCTTTTTATTTTCTTATTAGTTTACTCTTTCTCTCACTGGATAGAAAGAAGTCTTTAAGTTAAAAGAATACATTTTGCAGGAAAATAAGTAATGCTTGGAGGGCTCACTTGTATTAAAATAACTCTTGTCAGCTGCATATCAATTAAGTTAGGAAAACAGGAAGTTACTGTTGAAGAGATCCTGCTCCAGAAGCTGGACAACTGGGTATCTTGCTAATACATTAGCATTAAAATACATGGAGAAGTGTGAAATTGTACTTGATATATAAATGCAGAATGCATTAGGGAAAAGTAGTGGCTTGTGCATTCCAAGTTATAAATGGGATGATGCATTAATTACTGCAAAACAACATCTGACACTGAAAATCTGTTTTTTGCCACTCCCTCCCCTCATGCATACCTTAATTTGTCGTACCATTGTAGGAATTTGTATGTGAATGCAATAACATGGCAAGGTCTACTTCCCTGCTTTGTTGATGTGTCCCATTTTCCCCCCATAAGTAGGAAAGTTGTTTCCATGCATTGTGTACCTGTAAATCTATCTGTAGGTTTAACATGAGATGGTGTGCTTCTTCTAATTAATTGCAATAATCTATTGTAGTCTTTCTGGTGTTTTAAGATATGGGCATGAAAGTAAAGTTCTGAATACACAAACTCTCAGCAATGTGATTATAAACTCTAGCCCTGAGGGTACAGTGTAGATAATTTAATATTGCACCTGATAAGGGTCATTGGTTTTAGTTTGAATGCTTATTTCCATTATTTTGATTCTGTTTTAATAAGCACACAAGTAAATTTGTTTCACTTTTCACATTTGGGTGATAGGTTCTGGATCATCATTACCAAGTTTTCATATGTCTGAATATTATCTGTATGCATTGGGGTGGGGTGGGTGGTGGGCTCAAATGGAGAGTACTTTGTATGCAGATGTACCTGCTGGTTAACAGGCTTTTTTAGAAAAAAAATTCTGATTAAACCTCTGGACCTGACCTTGGTGTGTCTCTATCTGAGAAGCAAAAATTGTAGTTTACAGTCATATTTTTGCGCATCCCAAGGGCACAATCTAGAATTGGTGGATATCTGCTGATGTACAACTATTATTTTTTTCATATTGTCTGAGAACTAATAATCTTGTCATTAGCAATGTAACATGTGCACGATTTGTGTGAAGAGTACATTTAAATGAAAGAAAAAAACTCATTCATTTGAAGTTGCTGGATGCTACTAGCTGTAATATAAGATTAATGTTTCCAGCTCATGATAACTGAATATCCACTGGTATTCTCTGTATACTTATGGAAATACTCCCTTTGTGAATGGTAAGTTTTCATTGACTGTTGTCTTCTCCCATTTTGTATACCTCAAGCATTGACAGATTACTATTTTTGCAATTGCTGTACTGCTATCAGCATACACCATATAGGGGATAGGAGAAAAAGCATTTTGCCAAGGGTGCCTTTTAACCATTATTGTGTTTTTGGAGCTTATTTTTAAAAGTATGCAAAATTCTAGTAAGGCAGTGTAACATTCCACACTCCTGGATAATTTCCCAATATCCACACTCCAATTTAAGAATATCTCAACGCTGACCAAGTCACGTTCACAATGCTTAATCACCTGTTTGTCTGCTAAATGCATAACACATTCTTAAACTCTCATTTGTAAACTGTTCCCTGTCAATCCCTAGAGCCTTCAGAGATAATCTGGTCAGTCGTGCACGTTGGATTTTAGAGTCGTGCAGCACAGGAATGGGCCATTTGGCCCACTGAGTCAGCATCACCACCCATTTTGCACTAATCTTGTATTAATCCAATTTTTAAAATTTTCCACACATTTTCAGCAAAGCCCCAACATCCACAGTCAGCATCCAAGGTCAGGGTACCAGCTGCACTAATCTTCTGTCTAGTTTTGATTGGTTTAATCTCTACAATAGGAAACAATTTTTGGAAATTTTAAAATCTTCTCAAATATATCTTCATTTTATTTGATTGTATAACTTTTTGAATTGCCTTAAGGTGTTTAACTGTGTTAAAGATACTATATAAATGCAGTTGACAAGCAAATCATTGCACATTTATTCAATGTGGCAGCCAAAGTAAAACATTTTTATGTGGTGGGTTAAAATGCATCACTCTTAAAGTATGGAATTCCCAATCCTAACATGTATTGTGGGATTGGAGCTACACTCACCATGTGGGATGTTTATTTTGCTATTCTAGTGATATGATTGCCTACTGCAGGGTTGGAAGTGCAGGATCAACATCCTGCATCTGGTGTGCTGGTGTGCACATTGCCAAACTGCATACGATCATCTTAGGATTACTTATCCCCACTTTGCAAAACCAGAATTTTTTTTAAAAGCTCCAACATGAGAGAATTTGCCTCTAGTTTAAAAATGTAGAACTTTTTCTTTAAAACAAAATTAACATCAGAATAGGGTGAACTTCATATGTCCTTGTTTTCAATGGTAAAAGCTTTGCTTTATTAAGGTCATCTTATCAGTGCTGAATGCAAAAGTATGCCTGTTGATCCTTATACCACAAGGACTCAATGACGTCTGCCTAGGCTGTTAAACTAATTTTAAATTTTGAGTTTGTGTAGTGACCTGAGCTACTTCCCCAGGAACTCTATTCCAGTCTGTTGAAACTTTTATCTTTCCCTTTTATATAATTTTTTTTATTTTTGTTACTTAAACACATGACTGGTTTTGTTACAATGGTGCTCCAGGGTTTGTTTAAGTCTAGTGAGAATTTTTGGCTGAGTAAGAAAATTGGACATAAACTCATTTACAAGAATAAGGGAAATTTTGGCCATGGCAAGGTAAAGTACAATTATTGAGGAATGCTTTGAGCTAATGTAACTTTGCCCATAAAATTCATTATATGAATGCTTACTTTGACTGTTCTTTTAAACCGCCTGCAAACATCAAGTTAAAATTTTTAATCTCCAATGTCAACTGCTGGTGGTCTTTTGGCAAAGCAAAATTTTAAAACAGTGTGTGGTCCTGTTATTGCTTGCATTCTGATGAATCCTTCATTTTGTGCAGTCTTTGAAGTGTGTGGTGCATTTTAATAGTCTAGGTCCAATTTGGTTTAGTTTTCTCCTAATTAGTATGCAGTTTTAAGTTTTTGTTAGTACATGTAGCAGTTTGTTCCCTTGCAGTAGAATTACTTGCAGTAGCTAGCATTCTGTCAAAGCCACATAAGTAGTATATTTCTCATTATCATCAGTTTTCAGCACTATGGTCCTGAACTGGAGGGAGTTTTTTTTTACTTTCTGATCTCCTTCATTGGAGTCAGAAGAGAGTCGGCCTGCTGCATAGGGGTAAAATTGACTTTGAAGTTCAGCTACCTATTACAGAAACAGTCCAATTTTTGTGTTAACTTAATTTGAAGCCAACAGAAGTTTTTAATTTTGAGTTTATCACAGAGATGGTGGAGGGAGGGGTGGGAACTGCATTATAGGAATAAATGAAATACAGTTCATTCAGGCTAACTTTTTTATTTGGTTTCCACAAATTGCAAATGAAGGTAAACCAAACTTATTGATACTAGTATCCAATGTAGATATTTTGATGCTTTTATGAAATGTATTTTGCAAACTACTAAACTACCAGGTGGCCTGTGATTTGTGATTTTTTTTAATTTAAATGATTAATGATTTTTGTGTGGTGTGTATTGTAGAGACAAATGTTGTTCTTGTGAGTCATTGCTAATATTAGCATTGCAGTGCACATGAAAGAATTTGCAGTTGTTAACTTTTTAATTGCTGTGCAGATGTACTGGAGTATTTGGTAAACTTCGTGTTACATCTACACGTACACTTTGGAACTGTTTGTGGAATCGGCATGCATTAAATAATTGCTGATGTCTCACTGAGCTGGCCATACTATAGATTGTATACCAATGTAAAAATTACTGGAAGACATTTCTATTACACTAAAATATTGTCTGTTACTATACAATTTAAACATTACTCTTCCAATGCATCTAGCTGAGATGAGCACAGCTCCATCTGAGAGAATATAATGGTGCCAAAAAGGGAATGTATTGTGGGTTTGAATGAAATGTATATGGATGATTAATTCAAACACATGCTGAATTTATTTCTCTAGATTTGATTTACTGGATAAAATATTTACATTTGTTTTGATTATATTCTGCCTTTTCAATGTGTTGGTATATGGCATTCTTCAGAAACTTTACCAGACATAGCAGATTTACAAAGTAATTTTCTTCTATTTAAAATTCTTTTTGCAGATGATATTGACTGTTTACTTGAGCAACAGTGAGCAAGGTTTTGCAGAAGTTCCCATAACCCCAGAAACAACATGTCGAGATGTTGTTGAATTTTGCAAAGAACCTGGTGAGATTGGTTGCCACTTGGCTGAGGTGTGGCGAGGGAATGGTAGGTTTTGCACTTGTATGCCATTTATCTTTTCTATGTAATACACACTTTTGTCTATATTTCACCCCAGTTCTTGATGTTTCAATACTTGTTACCATCAAACTGACAGGCAAAGACCAGGCTTTAAAGCAATGGACTTGTGAATTAAAACTTCCCTATTCCCTTGTGAATGATCAATGAGTTCCAGGATATCATAAATCTTCACGTGGTAAATTTTCTGGAGAGGGTGCAGAAAAATTGAATATAAGTAAAGCGGACCTTAATACAGTAGCTAATTACTGCCTGCTGTGTGGTACATTGGGATATGCCATAAGCTCTTTAAAGTAGACAAAAGATGTTTCTTTTTGTATGTTCCAAAGCTATAAGTAGATTTGGGACTTTTTTTTAAACTTTAAAAAGGGAATATTGTAGATGAAATTTTACTCAAAGTTGTTAGAATGTGGGACTTGTTACTACATGGAATTAATTGATCATTTATCCAGCTGCCATTTATCCAGCTGCCATTAAATGTTCTTTGTTCAAAGAAGAAGTAGAAGTGGTGTGATAGGATTAGGCTGGATATTTTGTCACAAGTGATTTTATTCCTCCCTTCCTTCCCAAAACTTTTTCACCAAAGGCTCAAGTTAGGATTGTGACGGAAATAGTGTCACTTTGCCTAGATGAGAGCAAAAATGGGGATGATTAAGGCAATAGCTGTATAGCAATATGAACTGCAAAAAAAAATTGCAGCTGCACTCTGAACAAGATGTACACAATTGTGGGGAAACATTAGCTTTTAATAGGAATTATTTGCAGAAATTAGTAGGCATACTCACTTCTGTTGAGTGTGGAAGACAGCTAAAGTTATATAAATCTGTTGAAAATTATCTGCTCATAATGGTATAGTTTTGTGGCTCATATAAGAACCAGCTGCTGTCCTTCCTCAAAAGCCAGTCACTATTCTTCAGCAAGGTATGGAGTGTGAACAGGACAGTACTTGATACTGCTTGACTCCCCCTCGCACCTAGGCTAGGCAAGGAACAGACCATGGTGGAGCAGACTAATTGCCTGAAAACTCTGCATGCCCATCATTTTTTATGTTCTCTGATGCCTGCTTGTATGTGTCGGTTCACTCTGCATGGTGTCTTGTACTGTCTTTATTCTCCTGCTCCCTTTGTACAGAAGGCACTCTGCAAAGGAGAGATACTTGATGTGTGAGGGGCTGAGCAAGGTGGCATTCAGCATTAGTGGGGTAACGTCTTAGTATTTCAGAATTTTCAAAATCACACTTTTAAGTAAGGCTATAAATATTTTAGCCTGTGTGATGTAAGAATTTGTTACAGTATATTAGTGCAAGTGTGTGCCTAAAGTTAATATCCAGTACTTGAATGTGATTCTGATCTGCCATCCCAATGAATTGCATATATAAGACCATACAGACCATATTCCTGGGGTTGTGTTCATTGATTCCTTAACATACCAATGTGGACATCTTCATTGCTTGTGTTTAAGATACTGGTCAGAGATTTCAAGAATGGCTGGTATAGTGGATAGTAAAGAAGGTTATCAAAAATTACAGGGGGATCTTGATCGGCTGAGGAATCGCAAATGGAGTTTAATTTGGATAACTGCGAGGTGTTGCATTTTGGAAAGTCTAATCTAAGTAGGACTTCCACAGTAAATGGCAGAGTGCTGGGGAGTGTTGCAGAACAGAGGGACCTTGGAGTAAAAGTACATGGTTCCCTGAAAGTGGAATCATGGGTCGACAGGGTGATTAAGAAGGTTTTTGGCACTCTGGCCTTCATCATTCAAGGTATTGAGTATAAAAGCTGGGAGGTCATCGTGCAGTTGTATAGGATGCTGCTGAGGCTGCACTTGGAGAATTGTGTTCAGTTTTCATTGCCCTGCTATAGGAAAGATGTTATTAAACTGGAAAGAGTGCAAAAAAGATTTACAAGGATGTTGCCAGGGCTCGAGGGACTGATTTATAGGGGGAGGTTGGACAGGCTAGGACTTTATTCCTAAGAGCGTAGGAGACTGAGAGGTGACCTTAGAGAAGTGTATAAAATCATGTGGGGCCTAGACACAGTGAATGCACCCAGTCTTCTTCCCAAGGTTGGGGAATTGAGAACTAGAAGGCATAGATATAACATGAGAGGGGAAAGATTTAATAGAAATTTGAGGGGCAACTTTTTATTTTGCACAGAAGGTGGTATGTATGTGGAATGAGCTGCCAAAGGAAGCGGTTAAAGCAGGTATAATAACAATTTTTTTATAAGACAGTTGGACAGGTACATGGATTCGGAAGGTTTAGAAAGTTATGGGCCAAATGCTGGCAAATGGGACTAGAATGGATGGGGCATCTTGTTTTGGGCATGGACCAGTTGGGCTGAAGGGCCTGTTTCCACGTTGTACAACCCTATAAATCACTCGGGTGCTGCACGTCAAGTCTCTGTACACTTCCATCCCCCATCAGGAAGGCCTTGAGGCTCTGTTTCTTTCTCGATAACAGACTCAACCAGTACCCCTCCACGACCCTCCTCTGTCTGGCAGAACTGGCACTCATCCTTAACTACTTTTCTTTCAACTCCTCCCACTCTTTCCAAACTAAAGTTGCAGCCAAGGGCACCTGCATGGACCCCAGCTATAGTTGCCTCTTTGTCGGCTACATGGAACAGTCCATGTTCCAAGCCTACACAGGTAATGCTGCCTCCACCCCCCCAACTCTGTCTCCATTACATTGATGACTGCATTGGGGCTGCTTCTTGCAGCTGTGCTGAGCTTGTCAACGTCATCAACTTTGCCTCCAATTTCCACCCTGCCCTCGGATTCCATCTCTGACACCTCTCCCCTTTCTGAATCTCTGTCTCCATCTCCCACCCTGTCACTTGTAAGGATGCTGTCCCCTTCTCCCAGTTCCCTTGCCTCTGCCACATCTGCTCCCATGATGAGGCTTTCCGTGTCCTCTCTGAGAAACCAGTTTCCCTTCCATCATCATCAATGCTGCCCGTGCCCGTATCTCCTCCACTTCCCACACATCTGCCCTCACTCCCTTCCCCATCGTTATAACAGGGACAGGGTTCAACTTGTCCTCACCTACCACCCCATGAGCCTCCATATCCAACACATCGTTCTCCACAACTTCGCCACCTTCAACAGGATCCTACTACCAGGCACATCTTCCCCCTCCCCACCCTCTTTCTCTGTTTTCCAAGGGGACTGCTCTCTCCGCGACTCCCTTGTCCACTTGTCCCCTCCCCACCAATAACATTTGCACCAAGTGCTACACCTGTCCCTACACCACCTCCCTCGCCACCATTCAGGTTCCAAGGCAATCCTTCCAGGTGAGGCAGCGCTTCACCTGTGAGTCCGAAGGTGTCATTTATTGCATCCGGTCCTCCCAGTACAGCCTTCTGTACATTGGTGAGACCCAATGGTGACTGGGTGACTGCTTTGTCAAGCACCTTTGCTGCATCCAATGCAACAGCCACAACCTCCCGGTGGCCACCCACTTCAGTTCCGCATCCCGTTCCCATACTGACGTATCTTTCCATGGCCGCTTCTACTGCCACTTTGAGGCCAGGCACAGGTTGGAGGAACAACACCTCTTATTCTGCCTAGGGATTCTCCAACCTGATGGCCTCAATATTGATTTCTCCAATTTCTGGTAACTCCACTCCTTTTTTTCTCATCCTTCCCACACCCATTCCCTCCCTTCCCCGCCCCCCCGTATTCCCTGATTCCGTGTTCCCTTGACCTGCCCATCTTCTCTCCTCCCCTCCTCCATCCTTTATTCCATGATCCACTGCCCTCTCCTACTGGGTTCCTCCTCCTTCAGCTCTTTGCCTCTTCTACCTATCACCTCTCAGCTTATTACATTTTCTCCCCACTGGACTCACCTATCCCCTGCCTGTGTGTGCTTCTCCCCCTCCCCCACCACCTTATTCTGGTCTCTGCCCTCCATGGAAGCTGCCTGACTTGCTGAGTTCCTCCAGCACTTTTTGTGTATTACTCTAGATTTCAGCATCTGCAGAATTTTTTTGTCGCCTTAGGTGCTGGTTGTGTTGAACAAATGGATTCTTGGCAAAAATCCATCACGTGATTCTGTATTATCATGGATTCCAGAATGACTATAATGAAAAGCTCTATTTCCATATCAGTACAAAGCAGTATTTTCTTCACCTCCACAATGTGCCTAATTTTTTGAACTTGACAAAGAAATGGTCCATGATCAATGAAAAATGTACTTGGTTGAAAGTCAATAAATAGTTTTAAAATATTACTTGTTTCCTGATGAGACTTGCGTCTGCAATACTTCCTCCATTTTTGGTAAGACCAGCATTTGTTCCTCTTAATTGTCCTTGAAAAGATGCTGAATTGCTGCAGTGCCTCTGGTGATGGTGCTCCCATAGTACTACTTTACACTGAATGGAATGAAGTTATTTTTAATAATTTATGCTAATAATTGCTCCTAAGAAGATGGTACTGAACCACTCTTGAACTCTGCATCTTTTTGGTGAAGGTGCCTCCCACAGTACTCTTCTATACTAAACAGAATAAAGTTACTTTAACTAATTGTGCTGATACTTTAGCAAGTAGAAGATGCTTTAGTTTTATTTTTCCTTCCTTTATTGTGGAAGCATTTGTTTTGCACCTTTTCCAAAACACAATTATGGCAAGCTGTTGGCACAAAAGTAGCGAGCAGTTCTTCATATCCATTGCATTGCACCTAACAACCAAACAACTCTCTGTACTACATGTTAAAATGTTTCTCCTTGTATTGGTGTGTGAATTGTAGGAAATTGCTAAAAGTATTAAATAGTAATAATTTTTAATGTTATTTACTGTGGTTTGTAGATCTTGAATATTTTGGCATGTTGCAAATTTTACTATTGTTGTGAATTACAAAAAAAATACTTCCAAGTATTTCCTAACTGACTGGCAAATGATCAACTTTTGACTTGATTGATATAAGTTGTACATGCATGACTGCATAACTTTTTAAGTATGGAACTTTGTTGATCTGTCAATCCTATCTGAACATTCATTTTGCTGGCAAAATTCATATCATTTTCTCTCCACAATGTGTCTATTTGATGCACTTGATTGTTCAGTTTGTGGAGCTGTTTTCCCCATTCACCATCCCATCTCCAATTTCCATTACCATTTACAAGATTCAATGGTTTCTCATGGTGGTGGAGTCTGGGATGGGCCCTGCCCACAAGGCTGAAGAATTTGGCAGCTTAAATTGCCATGTGCCTAACTTTCCCAGCTGTTCAAATTATCAAGACCTATATTTCTGAATGCCAGTGACATTCTCATATGTTCAAATGTTTTTTTAAATCAAGGAAAACTTTGTTCAAAAACCTATAAATTGCCTGATCCCTTTCCCTCCTATCCATTCTTTTCCATTTAAGTCTGGCAGGTCTGTTCTAGCATGTGCTTGACAGATTCCCCAGCAAAGTAAAAGTTCAGCTTCAGCGGTGGAGTCCAGCCAATAAATTAATTAGTTGTGAAGCTGCTGCTTTTCAGATGAATCCCAAACTTCCTAGTATTTACAGGGTAAATGATGGCAGTTCATCAAATTTCAGGCAATTAATGTCATCAGAACTACCTGAGTAACTGGCTTGTAATTTACTTCTATTACAATATACCAGAGAAGAGAAGGTAATGCATTCTACGAAAAGAATACAGTTCAGATTTGTGTGTTTTTTTTTATATATATATATATATAAAAAAATAAAAAAGGCAGTAATAGTTTTTATTCTTTGACAGAGCGTGCTATACCTTCAGATCACATGATGTATGAACATCTCCAGAAATGGGGGCTTCGTAGAGAAGAAGTGAAGTTCTTTCTGCGACATGAGGATTCGCCCAATGAGAGTAGTGAACAAAGTAAGTAAAAATGAGCAATTTTTAAACTGGCCAATCATGAATATATTTGTTTAAGAAAAGGAGCAGGGATAACCCTGGGAATTACAGACCAGTGAGTCTTACTTCAGTGTGGGCAAATTACTGGAGAGATTCTCACAGGATTTATGGGCATTTGGAGAAGCATAGGTTGATTAGGGACAGTCAGCATAGCTTTGTGAGGGGCAGGTCTTGCCTCCCAAGCCTAATTGAATTCTTTGAGAATGTGACAAAGCACATTGAAGGCAGAGCAATGGATGAGATGTATGTGGATCTTAGTAAGGCATTTGATAAGGTTCCTCATGGAAGGCTTATTCAGAAAGTCAGGAGACGTGGGATCCAGGGAAACTTGGCTGTGTGGACTCAGAATTGGCTCGCCCATAGAAGAGAGGGTGGTGGTAGATGGAGCGTATTCTGCCTGGAGGTCAGTGGCCAGTGGTGTTCCGCAAGGGTCTGTTCTGGGACCCCTGCTCTTTGTGATTTTTTTTTTAATAAGTGACTTGGATGAGAATGTGGAAGGGTGGGTATTAAGTTTGCTGATGATACAAAGGTTAGTGGTGTTGTGGATAGTGTAGAAGGTTGCTGTAGATTACAACCGGATATTGATAGCATGCAGAGCTGAGCTGAGAAGGGGCAGATGGAATTCAACCTGAATAAGTGTGAAGTGAACACTTTAGAAGAATGAATTTGAAGGCAGAATGCAAGGTTAATGGCAGGACTCTCAACAGTGTGGAGGAACAGAGATCTTGGTGTCCATGTCCGTAGATCCCTCAAGGATGCCACGCAGGTCGATAGGGTTGTTAAGAAGGCGTATGGAGTGTTGGCTTTCATTAGTCAGGGTATTGGGTTCAAGAGCCACAAGGTGATGTTTCAGCTCTATAGAACTCTGGTCAGACCACACTTGGAGTATTGTGTTCAGTTCTGGTTGCCTCGTTATAGGAAGGATGTGGAAGCTTTATAGGGTGCAGAGGACATTTACCAGGATGCTGCCTGAATTGGACAGCATGTCTTATGAGGATAGG
>JARFYF010000001.1:115762486-115780784 GCA_030265395.1 Rhina ancylostomus
AAATATTAAATTCTGATAACTTCAAGGCATGGCCAGTGTTGCTGAGTGCATTGTGCAGAAGGAATATTTAATTGGAGGAAAAGATTAATAATCACGTTATGGTCATCCAAATATTAGCTGCCCTAATAGAACCCTCCATGTTATGAATTTGAAATGCAAAATAGTGTAGAAATTAAAAATGAAAAAAAAACAATGAAAATGCTGGAAATAGTCAGGCAGCAATAGGGAGAGTGAAGCAAAGTGGTGTTTCAGGTCAGTGACCTTTCATCAGATTTCATGATTGAGTTCAACAATAATGTCATTTGCAATACTGCTCGACCCATCTTTTGTTTCTTGTCCTATTGACCAACTTTTGCCTGCATTGTCATTCCTTTTGGTATATAAGCACTCCTGCCTATCACCCTTTCACAGACATTTCCTTTGTACTCCTTCCTCTCCTCTCCTTTCTCTGCCCCTTGATTCACTTAAAACCCAACAACCTTTCCTTTCCTTTCTTTGTCTTCAAGAAAGGAGACAGACCTAACATGTTTATATTAATCCTATTTTTCTCTTCACAGATGACACCTGACTTGAATACTTGGAGCATTTTTTGACTTTTTTTAATAAAGTATCCTTTGAAATTCTTGTAGGTGTTCCTGGCATTTATGACCCCCCCCAAAAAGTAGTTCTGTAATAAAATGGGAAATAAGTCACACACCATTTAACATTACAGTCTGTTCTTTTTCCTGCAGTCCCACACTTGCTCCCGTGGATTGTTTCTTCCTTCTGAAAACTTTTGCAATTTCTTTTTTAGAAGCAATGGTTGACACCCCAACATTTTCTCTTTACTCTCCCCTGCCCAGGTCAGTGAAGCACGAGCACAGTACAATATTGGAAATGTTTTTCATGCCAAGGGGAAACAGCTGTCTTGGCTCTCTGCCCAGGAATCTGGAGACTTACCAAGTGAAGTGAAGGAAACTTTAGAGAAGGCCACCGAATACTATGAGTGAGTAACGCAGTATCTGCACATCCAGCCTGTAAATTAAGTGCTTGAAAGGAATTAGCAGTAATTGAGACTGTTGTCCAAACTGTGTCTGACTATCAATGAAGAATGTGCCATGCTTAAACAGCATTCCTCCTCACTTTGAAGATCCTTTTTGGGTTTTGTGCTTCTACCCTATTTCTGTAAAAGTATTCTAATTACATTAGCAACACGATAAATGCATTCATTTCAGACATCATTGCACATTATCTATGTATCTACAGTTCAATGAAGTGAGCCCTAACAGTTTCTGAATCCAAGTAAATTGGGAGCAGTAAATGGTCCCAAAAGCATACCAGGATGCACTTCCCTTCAGAATCCAGCACACAGTGGAATAACGTTTGCTATCTTCCGGTACCAAACCTGTGGCCAGGGAGGATGCAAAGGTCATTGTTAACGCTCCAGCAATCTCTTCACTTGCTTCCCCTAGTAACTGTGGTACATCCCGTCTGGTCCTGGGGACTTGTCTATCCTAATGCTTTTTAGTAGCTTCAACACTGCTTCTTCCTTCACCTCAACATGCTACAATTTGCCTGTTCTACACTAACCTCACATTTGTCTAAGTCCCTCTCCCTGGTGAACACTGAAGCAAAACATCCATTCAGGACCTCCCCTACCTCCTTCACCCCCAGACACATTCCCCCCCCCCACACCCTTATCCCTGAGGGGTCCCACCCTCGCCCTAGTTATCTTCTTGTTCCTCGCATAAGTGTAGAATGCCTTAGGGTTTTCCTTAACCTTATTTGCCAAGGCCTTCTTGTGTCCCCTTCTAGCTCTCGTAAGTCCCTTCTTAAGCCTCTTCCTGGCTACCTTATAATTCTCAAGGGCCCTGCCTGATTTTTGCTTCCTAAGCCTTAAATGTGCTTCATTTTTCCTCTTGACTAAACCTTCCTCCTCTCTTGTTAACCATGATTCCTTCACCCATCCATCCTTTTCTTGTCTCAGTGGGACAAACCTATCTAGAACCCCATGCAAATGGTCCCTAAACAATCTTCACACTTCTGCAGTGCCTTTACCAGAGAAGGTCTGTTCCCAATTTGCACTCCCAAGTTCCTCCCTAATATCATCATAATTTGCTGTCCCCCAATTAAGTACTTCCCCATAATGCCTGCTCCTATCCTTGGTTATGCTAAAGGTCAGGGAGTTGTGGTCACTATCCCAGAAATGCTCACCCACCGAGGCCTGAACCTGATCAGGTTCATTACCTTGTAACAGATCCAGCCTGGCCTCTCTGATCAGCCTGTCTACATATTATGTCAGGAATCCTTCATGTACACACCTAAAATTCTGTCCTATCTAAACCTTTTGCACTAAGAGTTGCCAGTCAATAATAGGAAAGTTGGAGTCACACATGACAACAACCCTGTTATTTTTGCACCTTTCTGAAATCTGCCTACTTATCTCCTCAGTGTCCCGGTGGCTATTTGGAGGCCTATAGAATACTCCCAATAGAGTGATTGCTCCCTTCCAGTTTTTGACTTCCACCCACACTGACTCAAAATAGACAATTCTTCTATGATGTCCTCACTTCCTACAGCTGTGATACTATCCCTAATTAGCAGTGCCATTTCGCCCCCCCCCCCCCTCTACCTCCCTAGGTCTTTTGAAACATCTAAACCTCAGAACCCTTAGCAGCCATTCCAGCTCTTGCAACAGTCAAATCTCTAATGGACACAACATCATAATTCCATTAACTAATCTATCACCCATATTCTTAACACTTCTCACATTAAACACATTTCAAACCATCTAACTGTCTACATTAATACCCTATCTCCACCTATCCTCTCACATTCTCTGTACACATTGCATCTACTTCTACATCAACTGATCCATCAACTAATTTAACACTCTGGTTCCCATTCCCCTGTCAAACTAGTTTTAAACCCTCCTCAAGAGCGCTAGCAAACCTGCCTGCAAGGACATTGGTCGCCCTCAAGTTCAGGTATAACCAGTCCCTGCTGTACAGATCATCTCTACCCCAGAAGAGATCCTAATGATCCACATATCTGAACCCTGACGCCTGCACCAACTTTTCAGCCAGTCATTTATCTGCCTTATCCTCCTCTTCTCTCCCTCCATGACAATGTGGTACAAGCAGCAATCCAGAGATCATTACCCTTTAGGTCCTGCTTTTTAGCTTCCTTCCTAACTCCCAATACTTGCTCTTATCTTACTTATGTAGTTGGTGCCAATGTGTACCACAACTTCCTAGCTGCTCTCCCTCCCCCTTAATACTGTGCACTCGATCAAAGATATTCCTGACCCTGGCACCTGGGAGGCAACATATCACCTGGGAGTCTCTTGTCCACAGAATCTCCTGTCTGTCCCCCAAACTAACAAATGTCCTTTCACTGTTGAACTTCTTTCCCCTACTCCATCTCCCCACCCCAGGCTGCTGTGGCTCTCTACCAGTGATTAATTTCCTCTCCCCCACCCCAAAATTTAAAAAAAAATATCAATATATCTGTTATCAAAGGGAGAGGTCATTGGAGTATCCTGTACCAACTGCTTATTCCTTTTCCCCCTCCTAACAGTTACCCAACTACCTATATCCTGCACCCTAGATGTAACTGCCTCCTGGTAACTCCTATCTATAATCTCTTCATTTTCTTGAATACTGCAGAGTTCATCCAGCTGCAACTCCAGCTCCCTAATGCAATCTTTAAGGAACTGCAGCTGAATGCACTTCCTGCAGGTGTAGTCCTCAGGGACACTGGAGGTCTCCTGAACTTCCCACATCCTAGAGGAGGAGCATATTTCTGCCTTGACTGCCATTCCCACTGTTCTATACAAAGAAAATATCAAATAACAAAGAGTACCCACCAGAAGAAGCCTCTGCCCACCAACTCCACCAAAGCCTCAAATCCCCACTCTAATACTGGCTGCACTATAATGGCTATTTGCTTGGCCCTTGCCTCCTTTTATTGGCAGCTGCTGCCTAATTATCCAATCAACTAATCAACAGGCTGATCAACTCACCACAGCAACAAGAACTACAAAAATGGACTTTGGCCTGATCCTTGTAATCATAGTTATTGACCTGAAGTATTGACTCTGCTTCTCTCCACATATTGCCTGACCTGCTGGGTGTTTGTAGAGATTCCTGTTATTTGTTCCATTTCCTTTTGCTCATCATCCCATTCTTTACTGATCTGTATTTGTTTCCAGTCCCTTAATGCTTACTGTTTAAAGTTTTTCATCTTTTCATTGCTTCATGGCCTTGTCTCTCACTATCCAGCATTATGAATCTTCATTCCCCTCTCTGTTTCAACTCCCAGAACACTATTCTTTTCCCTCCAACCTTCTCTTTGCTGCACTGTTAATGTGAATGACCGTAGCTTCATCTGCCTAGATTCTATGCTCTGGAATTACCTTTCCAACTCCTCCTGTCTAGTCGTGTTCCTCTTTTAAAGCTGCTTTGACCAGCAATTTGGGCACCCTTCCACTATATCCTTCTATGACTCTGTGTCTGCTGTTGTTATTACTTCTGCCTTTGGAAATGTCATAAAGCATTGCACAACACTCCTTGATGGTTATATTCCTCAAAGGTTTCTTTTATTAACACTGTCAATGTATCCTGCAGTTTCATTCTTCCTCATATGCTTGCCTGGCCTTTCATGTATGTCTATTGCTAGTCAGTTCAACTATTCATGGTTCCAAATTGTAATAATTTTGGAGAGGTTTATCCTAAGTTCTCCATGTATTTATGGATCACATTTCTGATTTTAACCTGCATGTGAAATTATCAATTATTTCTTCTAGATGCTAGATAGAAACCATGTAGTGAAGTATTTGCTAATAAATTAAGCAAAAAATAGTATTTTGTTAGTCAGTTGATATGTTATTCATTAGGGGGCTTAATTGTGAAAGCCTTAAATTGTCAAATAAAGGCTTTTGAAACCATTTCCAAAGCAAATTAGTCAAATAATTTAGTAGGCTTAATGTTTTTCTACGCTATTAATGAAACCTATTTAGTTTGGTAATTAATGGGTGCAATGGATTTTCACTTCTGAAATTTAGAGTGGAATAAAATCAAGGCTAATGAAACCAGATCAACTCTTCTAATTGTGCTGTGCCAGACATAGCATGCTTGGTGCTAACTCAAGCTCCTGAAGTAGGAAAGGGTTCAGTTTTGTAGCACAATATCCCTTCATTGAAGGGCTCAAAACTGATATCTATATTGTAATTCTTTAGCTCTTGCCAAATATTTGTTAATCTAAAGTACTAGTTCATAATTTTATTACTTTTATATTTTGAATTTAAACTTCCTGTTTTTTTTCTCTGACCTTTACATTTTGTTGGGATTCATTATATTCTTTTATATTCTTGTACTTTTGCTTTGTGTCCTTCAATGTCTCACTTTCCTTTGACTTCTTGGACAGAAACAAATGGGAGTTTGAAAAAATATCCAGGCATTTGGAAAGTTTCTGATTTAGACTCCATAGTGGATCCTGTTTTATTTTCTTCTACTGACTCTCTAAAATCTCAAGATCATAATGTGATGATCCATTTGGCAGCTTCTGTTCCTGACAAACTATATTGTGAGTCTGTGGAACTACTACTGTCTTTTGCTTAAAGGAAAAATTTTGCTGTATTGTTTGTTAACTGAAATAATCTATCATGTCTTAAATATAATATTTTGAAAATGCCAAGTTGAATATTTTGTTGCAAATGTTTCAGAATTTATTCTAGATAAAAGTAAACATAACTGTAGAGATAAACATAAATGCTTTAAGAATTCATTCCAAGTAACTAAATGTTTTATTTTCATTCCAAAAAATCCAAATAAATAAATCTCTTTGTGAAATAAAAATTTAAGTCGTGTACAATAAAAATATCATAGAACTTTTTATGAAGAGTAAGAATTAGTTTGTATGTTTTGTTGTGCTTTTTAGTAGACTGATGTAATGGGTCATAATTTTGAAAGCTGCAACTCCCTAATAATGTATCCAGAGTTAAAGATAGTTTCCTCAGTGAAGATTTTTGGAACTTGGTATTAAATATTTCTGAATTGCATTTGTTTGTGCATGAGTCTGGTGCATGAAGCTTTCAGTGTGCCTGACTGTTGAAATACAATGAAACCTAAACCCTTTTGGCCTATTTAACTGACAAAAATTGGATCTTTTACAAATGATAACTGCCTACTATTGAATGTAATAGTGAGGTGGTACAAAGGTTTGATTATATTTAGAAAACCAATAAACATAGTTTGTATCAAGGTGATAATCTGGTTTTGCAGTAATTAAGATGCAACTCAAAATTTTCCTTGCGTTTAATCAAAATAAGGTTGTCTTCCCAGCAGAAATTAGGGATAGGAAATAAATGCTGGCCTTGCAGGTGATGCCCTTGATAGATTAGAAATAAATCTGTGTAAGCAACAAGAACAAGATTAAGGTACAGAGATGTGTTGGATGCAAGAGGATGATACTTACTAGATGAAGAAGCCTAGATTGGTTATATTTATCTTGTTAATGTCAAGTAATAATTGCATTGAACATAATTGAACATTAGTACAAGTTAATAAATATTTTCAAACTATAAAATAATTGCTTTTTTAATATCGTTAACAGAAAGGATAAAAATAATTTCCAAGTTTGAAATATTTAGGGCATAATCCAGGCCATACAGACTCTTTTATGATTATGCATTATATGTGCACAACAAAATGAGATTTATTAAGTTATCCAAAAGCAAAATATGGAAGATTCTACCAATCTGAAATTAGAAAAAGAAAATACTGAAAATACTCAACATATAAAGAAGCGTCTGTGGAGGGAGAAACTGAATTAATATTTTGGTTTGATAACCTTTCACCAGAATTGGGAAAAGTTTAAAAGTGATATATTTAAATTATTTGAGGTGAGGTTGGAAGTTTCATGAAGTCTTGCTGAACTTGGCATAACTAAGACTGATGGATTTAAATATGAAATATTCTAGGTATTATCAACTAGCACTATGACAGATAAACTAAAGCAATTTTGGTCTTCCTTGGTGATTTAAGATGATTTCTCAGTGAGTCATATAAAAGTAATTCCCAATTTAATGAGATGTATTTGCTAATTTAACTGCTTTCAACTAATGCTTTTGCAATTTTGATTATACTTGTCAAAGGCCTTTATCTAGCTTTAGTGTAGTTTGGGGAGGATGGAGGGGAAATTGGCCATGGTGCCTTGTTTTGCTGTTCAGTGACCTCTCTTGCTGGAAATGTAGATATGAATACTATCTAGGAGCAGCATAGTGATGGTAATCCCTCATTTCCGCTCTTGGATGACTGGCCTTTAAGTGTCCTACAGTGATATTAGCTGCTTGATCAAGGTAGAAGGATATTGGTGGATGGAGCTGCAACTCAATGCTGTTCAAATTGGAGAATGGAGAATAAAATAAGCGGAAGAAACTGATGTAGAGATTTGGTTTTTTTTAAGTTGCCTGTTTCTTTTTCTGATGCTTGTTGAAATCCAAAGTAAAATGATGACCCCCCCAACACTTAAATTGTGTTAATCTTTAAATTTGTGTAGTCCACTAGTTACAGAAACATTTTCCACTTGCAAATAAATTTAACTTGAATAGAACTGAATTTGAGAAAAGGTTCAGTATCAATCATATTACAGAAATTTCAAAATACACCATCCTTTGCATTCTATTATTTTATAGCTGCAATTGTATTATCTTCTATTCCTTTTCCTTTTTGCTAAATGTAGCTACACCAGAATCATGGGAATAGTGGTTGTTGTTCCTTTAGGCCAATTAAGATAAAAATTTTACTTGAGGAATTTGTTGACAAGTACCGATAACTAACCACACAAGGTTTGCTATGTTGTTAAAATGCTGATTTGTTAGATGTGCAGATTCTTCAAAGAAAATAATTCTATTTTGGTGTATCATATGGCATCTAATATTACTATTCATGATGGGTCTTCTGAAAAATGAATTCAGTATTTAGTAACAAAATTCTCAACTGCTTGCATACGCTAAATACGTGAGTGGCATTGGGGATTTTTTTCATCTTCCCAGGAAGGTTGTTTGAACAATACATGGTACATTGCATTCCACCCTGCCCCACCGGCTGTGGCAGAATGGGGAAGCTGGAATGTTTATTATAAGTAGGTATTATAAATTTAATTAAAATAAAATAACTTTAAATCTTCTAAATGTAATAAATGTGTGGCAAATTTTCATATCCTAATCAGCTAATGATGGAAACTGGCCAACACTCCCACCAGGATCTGTTACCACAGGGAAACTACCTCCAACAGCAAAAAATGACTGGAAGGAATCCAACATGGATACAGTTTTGAAGCCAGGAATTGGGTCAAGTCAGGCCCTTTCTACAACGTCAGCTGTTCCAAGCAATGAGAAAATGGTGGTAGGTTTTGAACTTCAGAATGTTCTCTGATCCATTTACTATGGAACTTTTTTCCTATTTTGATACATCAAAAATAATATCAAGTTTGTGAACTTCAGCTTGTAATATCCTGCTACTTCTCAAAACTAAATTTGTTTTCTTCAGAGTTCAAAGTTTTATTTAAACATTTTGAAGTGCCTGTGTTACTTAAATAATGTGATTTAATGGTTATTTTCATGCTTTCAGCTGACTTCGAATATTTTCACACATAGCCATTAATTTCAAATTGGTTAAATTATGTACTGATTTGTTTTGATATTATAAGATAGTTAAAATAGTTTTAACAATATCTTATTTAATTTAGGGTATTGAAACAGGAAGAGTGCCCCCAGCTGCACCTAATGCAGTAAAACAACTGCCTCAATCTTATGGACCTCACCCAAAATCTCTCTTGGCTATTGGCTCTACAAATTCACTGGAAAGGATGAAAGATACCACTCAGCCTCGACCTAGTATGGGTTCAGTTTCTAACCTAACTACAGAAAACTGGCAAAGGCCTACCCAGCCTCCACCTCCCATAAGCACATTTCAAGCTGGTGCCTCGCAACAAATTCAGCAAAGAATTACTGTACCTCCAAGTCCTACTTACCAATCTGTTGGCTCACCATTGTTCCCTACTGGAGATAACAGACCTGATCCACCACTAGCAGTAGCTGTAAGACCATTCTTGGCTGATAAAGGCTCTAGACCTCAGTCTCCACGAAAAGGGCCTCAAACTGTGAATTCCAGTTCAATTTATTCAATGTACCTTCAACAAGCTACACCGCCAAAGAACTATCAGCAGGCTGCATATAATACCTTAAACAAAACACATACTGTTAAAGCAAGTAAGTGGTTTATTGTGTGATTAAAACTATTAATAAATGTATGGAGTTGTGCATATAGCGAATTAGAACTATATTTGGTTAAATAAAGTTTTCTTCTCTCTAGTGTATGGGAAGCCAGTATTGCCATCTGGATCGGGATCTGGTTCTGCTTCACCATCTCCGTTGCCTTTTGCTCATCCCCAGCCTATCCACAGTTCCCATCCTCCGACAACTGATGAAATCCAAACAAATGGAAAAGACCCAGAACATGAGAACTTGCCAAGCACCAATTCAAATGTTGAAAACATCCCACGTCCTCTCAGTCCTACAAAGCTATTGCCTATTGTGCACTCACCGTTGCGTTATCAGAGTGATGCTGACCTGGAAGTTCTAAGGAAAAAACTGGCTCATGCACCAAGACCACTAAAGAAACGCAGTTCCATAACTGAGCCAGAAGGCCCTAGTGGACCAAATATTCAGAAACTGTTATATCAACGTTTTAACACACTAGCAGGGGGTATGGATAACACACCATTTTACCTCCCCAGTAACTCTCAAGACTTTGTAGGTGCTTTAGCAGATGTTGATAATGGTAACGCCAGCCTAGTGGAGCCTGGTTCAGTCCAGCCGGAACCAATAACTCAGCTTGAAAATCAACCATCATCAGATGCAAATGATAATCAATTGCCTTCTCCACCGCATTCTGAATTAATTCAGACAGATAACAATGACATCCCTGCTACAGTGGAGGACAATAATAATAACCCTGCTGTTGTTCAAACAGAGCAACTACCAAACCCTATAGCAGAGGCTGTATCACCAGGGGAAGATATTCCTCCACCACCTGCTGTCCCACCACCACCACCTGTAAGTTTTACTATAATATTATAACTGTAAATAAATGGACCTTGGTAATATTTTTAAGGCTGCATTCCCTGGGACTAAATGATTTCTAATTGTCCACTCACCTGGGAATAAACTTGGAATGGGAAAGGAAGGATCCAGTTATTGATGTCCGAACCGGTGTAGGGCAAATGAGAAGGTTCTGCTGTAGGAATATGAGCAGCTCAGGTCCAATTTTTTAAAAAAAGTGGAACCACCACTTTAATAATATCTGGATCACTACCTGAAAAGTTTTCATATTGGCATAGAAGAAATAAGCTCAGCGAATTGCAAGCCTGTTTCAAACATTGATGTGGGCGAACTAGATTTCAGTGCACACGGCCTTGGAAGAAAGGAACTATTCTATTGGAATGGGCTTTACTAGAATCAAGCTGGGACAAAAGTCGCAGGGAATTGAATAACTAGGGCTGTAGGTAAGGCTTCAAACTAATGAGAAGGTGGTTTTAGTGAGGGGAAATTTAGAAAGTAAAAATGTAGAGCCTGGGCAGGGTAGCAAAATGGGTGATGCTAATCAGAGTCTGTCAGGAAGGGAAGTAAAGACTAGCACAAATGTATATATCCGATTAGAGTCGGATCAGGGGAAAAATGGTTGTTAAAACAAAATTAATGCTTTATCTGAAAACAGGCAATATTCATAACAAGATCTGTGAATTCATGATGAGAATGATCTGTTAACCTTAAAGAAACATAGGGACTGAATGACTGTTGTGAAATATTCTAAGCTTAACTTTTGGGCAATATGGAAAAGGATATCTGATGAAGGAATCTAGCATGAAACATCAAGGAGTAGAATCAGTTTGGGATGATATGAAACAGCAAGTGCCAGCAAACATGGATGGGAGTTGTAAGTAGGCCCCTAAATGTTATTGTTAATGCAAGGCATAAATTGTGGAATTAGAGGGGCATGTAAGAACGGTAGTATGATAATTGTGGGGACTTTAAATCTGGGCAAACCAAATTAGCAGTAAAAGTAGATTTCTCAACATATTGGTTTATGAACCTAATGAGGGAACAAGCTGTTTAAGATCTAGTATTGTCCAAAGAAAATGATTATAATATGGTAAAATTTTATAAAAAGTTTGAAGTGATTTCATTCAATCTGAAATCAGGGTCTTAAATCTGAATAAAGCAAACTATTAAGGTATGAGGTGGAAGTTGACTAAGATAAGGAAACTACATTAAAAAAAGATGACCGTAAATGAATAATAGCTAGCACTTAAAGAATTGGTCTACAAGTAATATCTTAATGTAAGGCAAAAGAAGTCCTGCAGGAAAAATGATCCAGCCATAGCTATCATAGGAAATTAAAGATAGCATTAAATCAGAGGAAAAGGATTAATATTGTCAATAAAAAAAGACTGTATTCCTGAAGGTTGGGGGGGGGAAGAAATTCAGAATTCAACAGAAGATCGAGGCAATGATAAGGAAAGGGAAATAATATACATATAGTACAAGAGTAGGCTAGTGGGAAACGCAAAAACAGACTATACTAACCTATAGATATGTATTTAGGAAAAGATTAGACAAAGTTAATGTGGGTCTCCTAAAAACTGAGGCTGGAGAAATTAAACTGGGGAGTAATTAAATGGCAGGAAAATTAAACTAACAAATTTTATCTATCTTGGGGAAAAATGCACAAAGCTGGCTGGAAATGGTGGAGAACAACAGGTTTAGCAAAGAACTTAGCATTAGTTTAAAAAAAAAGCTGGAGAAATGAATGGGAGTGAAAGTGATAAATTAAAATAACTTATCTACTTAATAAAATGTGCTCCTTTTTATCATTAATAATCTTTACTTTCTAGATTTCTGTCAGTTTTTTAAATCCATGAATCCTTGAAATTGGCATTGGTTTGCTTCATAGGATATACCTATTCTGTTCCTATGCTGTCTCATTTCAAAAAAAAGCTTTTACACTAAATCTTGTTCTTCGTCAATTTCTTCTTCTACTTGGCACTCTAATTTGCTCCTTGTTTTTCTAAAATCTGCCAAGGCCCAGTCTGATCTAGTTTTTGTACCTTTTGCTTCCTTCTAATGTTATCTTAGTTCTTGCATTGCACTCCCATTTCTAATTCCGTAACCAGATTTATATCATTATTTATTAGCAGATTTAGCACTGTTCTGTCCCTCCATGCTTACTAACGTATTGAGGATATCATCCTGATATGGGAATTGTATTCCCTTTACTTCATTTACTCCTCTGTGCTAATCAAAGAGTGAATTATTTAAAATTTTGTTATCCCAATTGATCTCAGATAGAAGAGACTGACTGGAGACTTTCATTGAAGATTCCCAAATTATGAGATTGAAGTATACCATTACATATCTTGTAGACCCTTTATTTTTCAGGTTGCATAATTTGTATACTCCTGTCATCAATGTTCTCTTTAGAAATTATCAACATGACTCACTGGTAGCTTATCTCTGCACCCTGAATGTATTTATAGGAGAAAATTGAGGTAATGTATTTGGGAAGGAAAAAGTAAAGGAATCCCTATATCCATAAGATAAACTTTGAATGAAGGAACAGAGCTACATGTACAATTCCTTGAAAGTGCAGTGAATTAAGCCATTCAAAAAGCCAAAGGAATTGGGCCTTATAAATAAAAGACATTTAAGACCATGATATTTCAGTTATTTTGTTGGCTCTGATTTGTCCCTGGGATATGAATTTCATCATAAATATTCTCTAATTTACTCTACTTCCCTCAACTATAATTGAGGCACTTTTTTTGGGCATGTTCTAAAAGAGGGAATGACTGTTTTACACTTGAAGGGAAGCAAGTAGATATAGGCTTGTGTGCAGAAAATCTTGACCTGTACTGAATTAGCCAATAGTGGGTGCTTCAGTTGGTCTTGGCACTGCCGGGTTAGTGAAGAGATCATTGTAAATACAGTACCTATTCAATTAGGATAAGGGACAACAAAGTAGAACAACAAACCAATGAAATAGATTTTTCTTTTGTAGTTTTTTTTGACTTGGATATATCACTAATAGGAAGTAATTATAGTAATGTAATGTTAAATTTGAGCAGCTCATTTGTAGTAATTTGAAGGTGGTTACAATGAAGACACAGCAATTTGTTATCAAATACTGTTTGAGTTTTAATCTATGATGAGGTTAAATGTGCATGAAAATTGAACAGTTCCTTGAAGGGAATTTTCTTTCTAAGTAGTGATAATAATCTATAAAACATTGCTACAGAGCAGCAACCTAGACTTGGGTCTTTCTAAGCATCAAGTGTGGAGGTGCACACACCTAAACCATTATGACATTAATCAATTCTACACTTTTGAACTTCAAAGATAAAATCACTTTCTCCCATTTTGTAATTGGAAATCTCTTTTGGTGTTTCCTGTCAGAGCTGCGAATAGATGGCTGTTAGAAATCAAGTTACCAATATCCGTTGCCTGAATTGTTGAATTTTCTTCTATCTTTCCTCAGACTAAACGCACAAATTTAAAAAAGCCTGATTCAGAGAGAACAGGATGTGGAATGAGGGTAAAATTTGATCCTCTTGCTTTACTGCTAGATGCTTCTTTAGAAGGAGAATTTGATCTTGTGCAACGCATCATTTATGAGGTAGCCTTTCTCCATTTATTGCACTGTTACTTGTTACATTTGGTATTTGGATTTTCTTCATTAGAATGTAATGTTTTGACTGTCACTTGATATGTTCAGCATTCAAAATTTGTTTTGGCCAGGTTAATGATCCTAGCAGACCTAATGATGAAGGGATTACGCCTTTGCATAATGCAGTTTGTGCTGGTCACCATCACATTGTGAAATTCCTTGTTGATTTTGGTGTAAATACAAATGCAGCAGATAGCGATGGATGGTAAGATGCATGCAAATTAAAGTTTACTGTTCATTTCTTGTGTTAACATGAATATTGGTTGAAAATATTATCTGTAATTTCATGTTTCATTAACCACAATTCAATTTTAAAGTTATTATAATTTTATGTAATGCAGACCTATATTTAAAAAATTCAGGGAGTGGTCTAAATTAGACATAATATTATAAGCTTTGTCTTTCTGTGAATTTTCTTTCTTTCTTTCTTTCTAACTGTCTCAATCTCTGCTCATACTTTTGCCAGCCTCGCTTTCCTTATTTCATGATTGATGCTATCTTGGCCTTAGACTCTCTGGACAGGAAAACTTCTTTATCATTACCTTTCTATCAGCCCTTCACTCTTCTGTCTTCTCTCTGTCTCACACACATTAAAAACATTAAAATTTTCTCAGCCAAACTTTTGGGTAACTGACATCTTTCTCATCCATTTGTTTTTATCCTCTACATAAACTATTCCATGGTATTTTCCTTATGTAAAGATTTTTGACGCCTGTTGCTATGCATCATTGAAAGCTTCAGTTTTATTTTGTAATCATCTCTGCCCTTGAATACTTTAGCCGAATTATAGTGAAACAAATTATTTACGAATGGGGCAAGGTGTCAACTTCATCTACACTCTGTTTCAGTACTTAGAAGATAGTTGTGGAATACAACTTGACCACTTTTTTAAAATTGGAATTGATTGCAACAAATTACAGTGATGCCTGTGTCTATTTAATCCTGTAAGTTAAAAGCAAAATTGCTGGGAAATGGATGTTTAAAAAAAACTGTCAATGATTCTCTGTATCTTTGAAGTAAGCTGTTTTGAAATTACAGCTGAGTTGCTGCTGAACTCTTTGTAAGCAAATGAAAGTTGGAGTAGGTTTTATAAATGTACACATTTACTTAGTATTTTCTAGTACACAGGAGCAGAATAATGGCTGGTGAAACTATACATGCAGCTGCAAATTACTGCACATGGCAAAGCAAAGTACGTTTGCTCTGAGATAGCTGAATGTGACTTGGAAATGTTAGATTCAATATTGAACCAATGAAATCAACCAAACTGAAGAATGCAGTTGAGGACTTATAATTTAATAGTGAAATTAGACAGAGGTATGGTCACATTCTACTTTCATTTAGTTCTGGGCAGAACTATTGCCAAAATCAAAGAAGAAATGCATGGCTATATCCAAAGTGACACCAGTATAATTTTATAATGCCAACTTTTCTAAACAGTTATCTTCTGCTAGATTGGTGGAGAGGGGGAAAACTGGCATTTCTGCCTACAGATTTTGTCATCTGTTAAAATGTATCTTTTATTTTGCCTGATAAGTTGGTCTTAGGGTGAGGGATTTCTGATTTTTGCTCCTTGTGTTAACATTTAATTAAAAGGGATCTGGAAATAATCAGCATCAAGTCTCTGAATAAATGGAGTACATATCCTGTTGAGTGTTGAGTAAAATTTACAAAATTGCTTTTCTGGAAGGGAAGTTAGTGTTGCTTGTTTTTCTTTCTCCCCAAAGTGATATTTTCCTCCAAATCTAATAACCTATATTTGCTGCCAAAGAATGATAAGAACTGAACTGATACCACATGTCATAAATATAGAGCATGTTGAGGAATCTTGTGTTTTAACAGTGAGAAAGCTGTTCCTGTGATTAAACAATTATGGTCTTCTACATGTGAAAGCATGATTTACATAATTCCAAGATGTATGCTTAACTAACTTGGCATATGAGTGACTTTTATTTTGAAGACTGTCTCAAAATGGACTGCTTTTCTTCCAGGACACCATTGCACTGTGCTGCTTCGTGCAACAGTGTCCAACTCTGCAAGCTGCTTGTGGAATCTGGTGCTGCTATTTTTGCCACTACAATCAGCGATGTTGAAACAGCAGCAGATAAATGTGAGGAAATGGAAGAAGGTTTTGTACAGTGCTCACAGTTCCTTTATGGTAAGTATCTGTAAATTTGGTGGTGTATCTCTTACAAAAATGTATCACATTTTTGGGTGAACAGTCAACCTCTCTTTAAATTCTGACGAAATAACCCAAGTTGTATTTATTAAAGATTTCTCCACCACATGTCCAATCCTCTTGCTCTGCACTGAGCCAAGGCAGTATCATAGACACAAAATGCTGGAAATACTCAGCAGGTCAGAAAAAGAGTTAGTTAGTTGTGATGAGATTTCACTGACATAAAATGTATAGTTTCTCACTCCACAGATGCTGATTGACCTGCGGAATATTTTCAGAATTTGTGTCTGCAATGTTTTTGACGACTATTATATCTTGATAGATGCAGTGATACTTTCCTTTCCTACATACTGTCCAGTCTCTGCTTTGATGATTCTCTCAAACTTGCTGTGTTCAGAATTTATCAGTCACATCAGTGTCAGATGTTATGTTCAGGAAGCTTGCACACACAAGATATCTCTACCATGTATTATTTTGCATATGTTTGGCTTATGATAGCAGATGTAAATGAGTTATTAATGTAAATCAGTGTCATTAGAACTATATTCTACAGAGTTTGACTCCTCAATTGTGAAGGTCAGTTTTGAGTAGATGACTAGAGCAATGAGCAATCCCTTTTTCTTAGGCTACTACGACTACTTCTATTTAGAGGGAAGCAAGAGAATTATTTCTATCCATTTCTTATTCTGGACAGTATCAGCCCAGAGTTTAAGCTATGCATGTTTTGGAAAGAGGCAAAAATATGTACTTGGCCTTGTAGGCAGGACTTTACCTACATCCTGTTTCTACTTCCTACCCAAGATCCACAAACCTAACTGCCCCGGTAGGCCCATTGTTTCTGCCTGCTCCTGCCCCACTGAATTTGTGTCCTTGTATCTTGACTCCATTTTGTCCCCCTTGGTTCAGTCCTTTCCCAAACACATCTGTGACACTTCACATGCTCTCCACCACTTCAACAACTTTTAGTTCCCTGGCCCTGACTGCCTTATTTTCACCATTGGATGTCCAGTCCCTGTACACTTCTATCCCCCATCAGAAATGCCTTAAGGCTCCACTTTCTTGACAATAGACCCAATCAGTTCCCTTCCACCACCACCGTCCTCTATCTGGCAGAACTGGTTCTCACCCTCAACAACTTCTCCTTCAGCTCCTCCCACTTTCTCCAGGCCAAAGGTGTATTAGCACTCACAGGGGCCCCAGCTATGCCTGCCTTTTTATCGGCTACGTGGAACAGTCCATGTTCCAAGCCTACACCGGTAACACTCCCCAACTTTCTCCTCTACACTTACAACTGCATTGGGGCTGCCTCCTGCACCCATGTGGAGCTTGTCAATTTCATCAACTCAACTCCTACCCTGCCCTCAGATACATTTGGTCCATCTCCGACACCTCTCGCCCCTTTCTGGATCTCTGCCTCCATCTCCTGAGACAGATTATCTACTGACATCATTTACAAATGCATTGACTTCCACAATTACCTGGACTACATCTCTTCCCACCCTGTCATTTGCAATGATGCTATTCCCTTCTCTCAGTTCCTCTGCCTCATCTATCCTCATAATGAGGTTTTTCATTCTGAGTTTCCTCTCCACCACTGTCAATGCAAGCCTCACCTGCATCTCCTCCATATCCCACACCTCTGCCCTCACCCCATCCTCTTCTCTTATTTACTCTCCCCCCAGACATAAGAGGGATAGGGTTCCCCTTGTCCTCACCTACCATCCTATAAGCCTCCACATCCAACACATTATTCTCCACAACTTCCACCAACTCGAACAGGATCCCACCACTAGGCACATCTTCCCCTCTCCGCTTTCTGCAGGGATCGCTCTCTCAGTGACTCCCTTGTCTGCTCGTCCCTCCCCATTGATCACCCTCCCAGCACTTACCCCTGTAACCGTGCAAAGTATTATACCTGCCCCTACACCTCCTCCCTCACCACCATTCAGGGCCCTAAATAGTCCTTCCAGGTGAGGCAACACTTCCCCTGCAAATCTAACAGTGTCATTTATTGTATCCAGTGCTCCTGGTGCAACCTCCTCTACATCGGTGAGATCTGACACAGATTGGAGACCGTTTCATCGAGTTCCTTCGCTCTGTCTGCCACAACAGCCAGGATTTCCTGGTGGCCAGCCATTTTAATTCTACTTCCCATTCACTGACTTGTGCCATGGCTGCCTCTGCTGCTACTTTGAGACCAGACGCAGGTTGGAGGAGCAACACCTCATATTCCGCCTTGGTAGTCTCCAACCTGACAGCATCAACATAGATTTCTCTAACTTCCAGTCACCATTTGTTTTCCTTCCCCCTGCCCCCCCCAACTGCTTTTGTTTTCCTTCCTTGTGGCTCCTTC
>JARFYF010000001.1:115842430-115852941 GCA_030265395.1 Rhina ancylostomus
GGTGGAATTTTTATCGAATATTTCTCCAGTGTTTACTGAAGAGAAAATCAAGGTTGCCCAAGAGATGAGGGAAACTAGGAGAGATGTTTTGGAGAACATTCAGATTACCAGGGAGGAGGTAATTGCAGCCTTACAGTACTTTAAAGGTGGATAAATCCCCAGAACTTGACTGAGTGCATCCTCAGATTTTGTGGGGGGCTAGAAGGGAAATTGCAGAGGCCCTTATGGAGATTTTTGCTTCGTCATTAGCAACTGAGAAAGTTCCCGAAGACTAGAAGGTGACAAATGTTGTTCCAGTGTTTTAAGGGTAGCAAGGACAAGCCAGGGAGCTACAGGCTGGTCAGCCTGTTGTCATTAGTGGGGAAGTTACCGGAGGGAATTCTGAGGGACAGGATTTACCAGCATTTGGATAGACAGAGTCTCATTAGGAGGAGTCAGCATGGCTTTGTGTGTGGAAAGTCGAGCGTGACAAACCTTTGAGAGTTTTTTTTTGAAGAGGTAACCAAAAAAGATGAGGGTAGGGCAGTGGATGTTGTCTAATTGGACTTTAGCGAGGCCTTTGACAAGGTCTCACATGGCAGGCTGGTCTGGAAGGTTGGGTCCTATGGACTCCAGGGAGAGTTAGTTAGGTGGATTCAAAATTGGCTCCGAGGTAGGAAGCAGAGGGTGTGGTGGAAAGTTTTCTCAAAATGGAGGCTGGTGACTAGTGGGGTGCCACAGGGTTCGGTGTTGGGACCCTTGTTATTTAATCAGTAAACTTGCAGATGACACGAAATTGGGAGGGTTTGTTGATAGTGAAGATCATAGATTACAGGGGGATCTTGATCAGTTCGGGAAGTGGACCAAAGAGTGGCAAATGGCTTTTAACACATAAATGTGAGGTGATGCATTTTGAAAAGTCAAACCAGTTTAGGACTTATACTATGAATGAAAGGGGACTAGGGAGTGTAATGGAATAGAGGGACCTAGGGACCCAACAGAGTGAGTTTAGGAGAATAAGGGGTGATCTTATAGAGGTTTATAAAATCATGAGGGGCACAGATAAGATGGATGGTAGCAGTCTTTTCTCCAGGGTAGGGGAGCCAAAACTGGTGAGCATAGGTTTAGGGGGAGAAGGGAAAGATTTAAAAGGGACTTGAGGGGCAACATTTTCCACGCAGAAGGTGGTGAGTGTATGGAATGAGGTGCCAGAGTAAGTGGTTGAGGCAGGTACAATAGTATCATTAAAGCAAAACTTGGAAAGGTACATGCAGAGGCAGGGCTTAGAGGGATATGGGCCAAACACAAGAAATTGGGACTATATGTGAGGGCGCTATGGTCAGTATGGACTCTTTGGGCCGAAGGGCCTGTATCCATGCTGTATTGTTGTATGACTAAATGTTAATGCAAGACTATTTGCAAATCACCTATAACCCAATACCAAACTTAAAAAGTAATATTTGAAACATATGGGAAAACAGGACCTCATGGGTATCTTTCTGTGCACAAGATGACATCATTTACAGATTTTATTTAAAAGTTTTACCTCAATAGCAAAAAGCCTAAAGACATGAGCAGAGATAAGATGTCAGAAACCACTCTCCCTTGCCCACTGTAAAAGGAAAGACTTGGATTTCAATACTTAGATGGAGGGGAAGGGATAAGACAATGCTAAATTGTTCGGCACAGCTTTGTGGGCCGAAGGGCCTAAATTGTGCTGTAGGTTTTTCTATGTTCTAAATACTAACTCTACAAGACTCTAACATGTAGTGAAAGACTACTTGCCACAAATATTCAAAGCAGACAAGTACTTGGAGAAGACTAATGTCGCTATATATAAAGGCATGTGGGATATGGACTGAATGTATTACATGATCATAGTTATACTGTAGAACTCATTCTTAATCAGCTGCAAGTAGGTTAGGAAATTTCCAATTCTCTTCCCACCCCAAGTTGGTTTAAGATTTTTCTTGAATCTATTTGTTCCCCCATACCTGCCTCAGAAATTACACAGATGGTGTGTGAGGTGTACTGGGTATCATGTTCCTTCAATGCAGTACGACTTCTTTTGTCCCATTCAATCTTTGTAATCTTTTCGTATGTCTTTTTGAATGGCTGTCAATGTAATTTTTTTTCCACTGTAATGTCAGTAACTCATCTATTATTTTCTCAGAAAACCTATATCACTATAAGTAGATGTTTCTATGATTGTAAAAACTTAAAAGGATCTATGCTGAACCATCAGTTTAATAATAAAAAACTGAAGCATTGGTGATGATTTCAAGTAGTTCTTCAAACCTGTATTTAATAGTTTAAAAACTAATAGTTAAAAGAAGATTAACGATTCTTCTACTTTCCAAACAAAAGCAACCTCAAATATTTGAATATTGCACCGAAGGCTTAACCATTACAGAATGAACATCCTACAAAATTTAATACATCAATTTGATGAAAAACAATTTCCATGTCAATAACATTTCAAATCGATTACTCTTATGCAAACAGTTGTCAATTTTCCAGTAAACCTACGAGCACAGTAATGTTAATAAAATACGATAAAAACATTGAATGTCAAAACAAGTACGTTTTCCCAAGAGAAATTAAAATATAATGTGCCCTTGCAACTGCCTTTCTGAATATATTGGGAAGAGGTACAGAAAATGCACACTGTGCTGCTACATTAAGAAGAATGGGAAAATTTCAAGTTTTTTTTTTCCCCCTGTTAATTAGTCTTAACTGTGGAGGGAGGATGAAAGAGATTAAATCAATCACTATTCTATTCTGATTGCAATCCAGTGACTACTTACGTATGCACGGGTTGTCAGTGAAGACAGAAATTAGGTATGGGACACGTCACATATTAAAAAATGATCATTTAGGTAAAGCATTGCAGAGTTACATGAGCCAGTATAATTGTACACAGCACAAATCATCACCTTATGCCAAGAAAATTGGCATAAGATTATGAGTATTTCTAAAGGCAAGAAAACATTGTATATTTTTTGAATCTTAGTTCTTATGGGGCAAGACGACTAAAAGCGATCAAGTGGTCTATTGGGTTAAACATTAAAAAAGCAAGACACTAACATTTCACCACTCAGTCCAAGTCTGATCATTAATTCAGTGCTCCACAGTGACAGTGAAAAACCTATTACCATGCACACTGAACAGGATCAGTGGGGAAAATGAGAAAATTAGATTAATATTTTTGGTGACTGGTACCCTCTCAGCACAGAAAAAAGATCAAGCTGCAAACTGTGGTTCTGCCTAATTTATTGATGTACTATGTGATGTGTTTATATATCTAAATGCTGTTTTAAGTAATACATATTAAATAATAAACAAGCTTTAATTTCAAACTATCAATTTCAAAGTTTGCAATATAAATTGAATTGTTCATGTCTTTTGCAAGTTCCTTAACATTACTCCTACACTATATATTTTAAGCAATCTGCCAAATTTTGAGATGATGAGAGAGTAATAGATAGGACAAAAGAATAGGGTGAGGCAAGATAGGTCATGAGGATTAGCTGTAAAGAAGGTCATCCAGTTGATGTCAATGGGGTCAATTAGAGAGGGATTCTCCAGGATGTTGCCTGGGGAATATTTCAGTTATAGGGAAAGACTGGATAGGCTAGGTTTGTTTTCATTACAGCAGGATAGGCTGGGGGTAGGGATGGGGGCAAAGCCTGATAGAGGTATGCAAAATTAAGAGGGACATAGATAGGGTAGATGGTAGGAAATATTTCCCCACAACAGAAGTATCCAAATCTAGAGGGCGTGGATTTAAGGCACGAGGTTGAGAGGGGATCTGTGAAAGAACTTTTATATCTAGACTTTTTAGTTGGGATTTTAAATGCACTCAGTGGGTGGCAGGAGCACATACGAAGATTTACGCATGACATTTGAGGTATTCAGATGGATGCTGGTAGATGGGATTAGTATAGATAGGAATTGATGATTGGCACAAACATGGTGGGTCAAAGGGCCTGTTTCTGTGTAGTATGACTATGAACAAAATCTGCAAAATGAGGGCAGTTAGAATGAGAACACAAAGAAGTGTAAAAGTTGGGTAATGCAGAAATGTATGACATACCCAGCAGGTCAGACTGTGTTAATGGGGAGAGAAAGACTGAGCCAATCTAATGATCAACAGCAGAACTGGCCAATTTTCATACAGATTAAGAAAACAGGTTAGCAACAGAAGTTGTAGCATTAAGGTAGAGTGTGTACAGCTACAATTTGCCCAGATGGAAGATGAAGTGCTGTCCCGAGGTAGTATACTGCATTGAGTAATCATAACATGGTAATGCATTCAGTAACCATGACACTGGATGACCATTTTGCAGAGCACTTGTTTGTAGTCCAAAGAAGCAACTTTGAGCTCACTGTCGCCTGCCATTTTAATTCTCTTATATTCTATCTGGGCAAACTGTAGCCTTCCAGACTCAATCTCCAGTTCTCTAAATTATTCTCTTTCTCTGTCTGATTCAGAAATACACAATTCTGCTGTAGGGTATCTGTGATACTGGCTCAGTTTTCTCTATTAGCAATAGTCTGATCTACTGGCCCTGCATTTTGCAACCTTATCATTCCTTTGTATTCTCACTCTCTAATTGCTTTAGAGAGCTTTCTCACTCTCTCATAGCTTTTGTTCATGTTCTCTTTCTAACTGGTCCCATTAACTGGATGACCTCATCTAGAATCTCTCCCCACGGCAACCTGAGCCTCACTCAGAAACTTTCCCTGGTTTCATCTGCCCTACCCCGCACTCTCGAAGCTTTCTCTATTTTCCAGTTCTCATTTAGGGTCTCTAATCTGAAATGTTAACTGTTTCTCTTTTCAGACATTACCTGACCTTCCAACATCTTGTTATTATTTCAGATTTTCTGCAGCTAGTTTTGTTTGTTTTTCATTTTAGTTCTTTACTGCCTCATTCCTGAATATTTTTCTATGTACTTTAATTTGTGAAATTAATACGTTCCATTCATTTGAGTGTAATTCCATAACTTAAAATTTCTAATAATTATGTGATAAGCCTGACAATAAAAAAGTATGTCCTTTTACTAGAAATATAGAACATAACAGCAAATAATGTGAAATAAAACGATTACTAATAGAGATGAAGATACCAGGTTATTTTTTGGGTCCAGTATGGAATTAGCTTAAAGATAGGGAGAAACTGGCAGGCTAAGGGCAGCATTGTTCAATTCAGTAGCAGTATGTGTCCATCTAGCTGTGCTCAAGGAACTTTACCTTAGGGTTCTTTTCTGAATGCATCATAAGGGAAATGGATAGCTGAGGTTATTCTACAACAGAATGAAGTATTGTTGTAGGAATACCTATGTAAATATAGCCAAAATATAAAATTCTCATTTATACAAGCAATTAAACTTTGCAGAAAATGGAAAAAAATGGCTCAACTCAAAAGAGGCCAAGGTTGCAAACAAGCCAAGTACAAAATCCAAGCACAAGCAAGCATAAGGATAACTAAAAGCTTTTCTTTTAAATTATTGTATTGACACTGCAAAAATACTAGTTAAACTGGTATCCTCAATGTTTTCATTTGTCTTCTCAATTTGGTAAAATAAATCAAAGACCATGTTCTGAATGCTCATGCTCAAATAGTTTTTTAACTAACAAATAGCAACTACGATATGCACATATCGAAACTACCTGCTCATTTCCAGGAAGTATAAACCTTCTAAAATCACTAAGACATAGATGAACCAAGTTAACACAATACGAGCCCAAGAATAACATCATAGCTCTGTCAGGAGCCTCTGCATTTTGCTTGGAGATCTTGCTTTGAAACTCAGGCAATGGTTCCATTAATTGAAGTTGATTTTAAGAACATTTAATACCTTTTGGCATATTTTCACTTTTGCAAAAAAGCTTCATTTGTTCATTTGACAAAATAAATGTAAAAGGTGGTTATTGAAAAAAAATGCATAGAATTGAACAATAATTGTGTAGTTTCTGACAGTATTGGGAAGATGAAGAAACAAATTCAAGGAACTCACTCCTGGCCACCTTGCAGGTACTTTTTCTCTGACGTGGATATCAGGCTAGGATAGTACTGTGCTCAGTCATGAGACATATTATTGGTTAATAGTCTGTGTTATTATGACTATTAGGTTACTTGGATAATACACAAGAAGCCTGGCTAAAATTATGAACCATACTCCTCCAGTCATTAATTTCAGGAGATGAAGGGAAGTAAATGTTTGAAAGGACCGATTATGTCTAGCTTTTAACTTGTATCCCTTGGTAATTTTGGACAGTTTTGATAAAAATGTGTTATAATAAAAAACTGGCTTGAAAAGTTCAAAATTTGACAAGAATCATACCATCTGGAATCCAAGTAGTATTTAACATGGTCAAGGTTATTTAACCTGCAGACTGGGCAATGCCGTTGTGGTTGTCGAAATGACCTCTCCCTCAAAGAAGCCGAATGTCTGCTCTCAGACACTTCCCTACACCCTCCAATGGACCATAATCATTATGCTCAACACCAGCCTCTCTCCACCTTATTTCATTTTTTCCAATTAACATAGAAAGAGATACCCACCCCATGATTACTAACTTTAAAGGAGGTCTACTATGCGTACAATCAAACAGGCTACGCAAAGATTAAATCCTGGAACAATCCGAGGGGAATTTTCCAGATCATAAGAAATTATGTTAACATCTTCCCAACTACTTGACATTCATGGCTGAATCCAACTATTTCAACAGCAAATCTCACTTATGCATAGCTATCCAGACTATGTCTTTCTTACCTTAGAACAATGAATGCATTTTATAGAAAAGTATTTAATGGAACACAAAGTGCTTTGAGAAACAGGCGGTCTTGGGGAAATTAAAAGCTCTGTATAAATGCAAATCTTTCTTCCTATTTGATAACAGTCATATTGTGCAGGCAATCATTACTAAATAATAATTTTACAGTAACATCTACATTAATCACAGCTGTGTCAAGTTCAAAAATAGTTCAGAACAAAGAAGAAATCAGAAAATTAAAAAAGTTACCCAGAATTCTTGGGCTCATTATCTCGTGGACTGCCACCTTTCAGTTTTCTGACTAGTTTTTCACTACTACGTCTAATGGAGGCACGAAGTTTGCTGAAGGAACCACTACGTTTCAAAGATCCAGTTCCATCCTGCAAGCCAAATGAAAAAGGGTATAATTTCCAAGTCTATTTTAACTCGATCTAACATTAACGAACCTTATGCCAACAACCATTAAAAGAAACAGTATAAGATTACTTTCCTTAACATTACTAATAGAACTTTTATGTGCATAGGTATCAACGCCACAATTATTGATTTGTATACGTACATAGAAACTCATATGCACAGATTTATTTGTAACTTCAACATTTAATTGATTTTTTTTTAAAACAAAGACAGACATCACAAAATATATTCTACACTGAGCATATCATAAAAAAACTGGTGCCAATTATTGCTATTTATACAAATACCTTTGCATTAATTTGAAAAAAATTATTTTAAAAAATTCATGTCTGCTGCATTTTCTTACAGAAGGCATTTATCTTTTTGATATAGTGCTGTATTCTGCCTTAGCAAACATTTATGGTTATGAGTACCCATTTTAAATTCTATTTGAAATGATCTCCCAATCTACCTCATCTTGGCCCTTACACCTTACTTGACTACCTGCACTGCACTCTCTCTATAACTATAAGGCTATATTCTGCATTGTTCTTCCTTTAGTACTACCTCGATGTACTTGTGCATGGAACGATCTGTCTGGATGGCATGCAAACAAAGCTTTTCACTACATCTCCGTACATGTGACAATAATAAACCAATTATCACCTGGAACATTAACATAACTTTACATCGTTTACACATATAATCAACCAGATACCAATGAAGTTCCTACTAAGATTGCCTTCAACTGAAGCACAAGTTTGGATTAGAGTATCTACTGAACACCTATTTTACTTTATTTCCTTCCAATGTTTGAATTAACTGTAAAGAACATGTTATTGTGCATTGATTGAGGTAGAAGTATTATTGCAGTTCAAGAATTATGCACAATGAGCAAATTTTCCAGCTGAAGATTAGAGGTACAAATAGGAGTTAAACAATTTAAAATAAATCCTATGGGTCAACTTGGCACCCAAATTTCATGATAAAAGTAGTATATGATTTTCATGTTTTTCAAATGCAAGCTGGTATTTAGATTTTGTGTAGTAATGTACATTTATTAACAAATTAAGGCTTCTTGAACAGTACTTTCAAATTCTCTATTTGCTTCTACTAATCTACTTTTATCACCTTAAAAAAAATACTATGTACATTTCTGGTCTCCAAATTATATAAATGTTCAAAATTCAAAAGTCATTTGCACGAACAATAAGGTTTAGCTATCAGTAAAGAATGACTAAGCTCCTTTTCCTGGAGAGAGGGGATTCAAAGGATAGTTGCAAAGAAATTTCTACTTGAGTCAGTACTAAATTAGATAAGATACAAAATATCATAAATTCAGTAGGAATTGAAAAGATAATTGTTCACCCTGCGAGTGATTTAAATATGGAACTTCTTCCACTTGGAGTAATTTAGGTAAATAGTACAGATGTGATTTAGAATAAAATATAGAATAAAACAAACTAAAATACAGGAAAACGTGGACAGGTAAGACAGGTTTGTGTGAAGCAGAAATGCTGAATTGTCCTTTTCTGAACAGTAGATGCAATGTAATATTTCTAATACTGTTTGCAAAAAAGCCATACAGTTTTTCATGGGGAACTAAATTCTCCCTTTCCAACTTGGAAATCATGACAAATTTTGCTAATATATTTTAGATAAATGATATAGTATATGAAAATAAAAATAATATTGAATGTATTCTTTCCTCCAGGGAGTATTGTAAAACCATGAGGTGCATTATTAAATAACTATAAAACTGCAGAATCTAAGAGTCAGGAAAAAGTAATGTTGATAGGTAACAATTGTGCTAATATATACATAATTTCAAAAAATTAGACTGAATTTTGGACAACTGGGTAGTCTAGCATTACGAAGATCAAACAGGAAAGTAATGTTGAGACCAACATTAGATCAGCCATCATCTATTGAAAAATGGAGCATGCTGAAGGGGACTTCCCCCTGCTTCTATCTGTTAGGTAGTAACATTGTCATGTCTACTAATGATTATTGATTATGCAGTGCCCATGTTATAGAGAAGAAGCATGCCTAACAACTGTGTCACTACAAATTTATGCAAGGTATACTTAGCAAGCCTTGATGTTCTAGGATATTATTTTGGAGAGTGGAAATAAAAAGGAAGCATTACAAAGCAGATCACAGAGGCAAAAAGACAGATTAGTTAGATACTGAGCTAGTTTATTGAGAGTTAGAAAAGAGACAATTACACACACCTCTAGACAATTATGAAACCAACAGAAAGCAATTAACAAATGCTCTAAAGATTATACACAGTTCACCCAGAATAAAAAATGCACTTATCAACAAGATTGTTTTAATAGAATAGACCACAAGAGTTTAAATGAGCACATAAAGAACATGCCAAGATTTTAGAGAAATTCTATCTGTACACAGTCATGCTTTTTAATATTTTTTTCCATTTCAAAGCAGTCATTTCACAAGGTAAATCAATAAATCTGTCGTCATTACATGAGATACCAAACAAAGTCTTAAATGGAAATGACAGAAGTCTGATAACCAATAAACAGGTAACTGTAATAAAGTTAATTAGCTTAGTATTAGATGGGTATTCTAATTCTGAAGTGTAGGTCCTCTATGGCAGATAGACTGCTGACATTTGTGAATGTTCAAATCAGTCGCTCAATTGTAGTAATGAACTGAGTTTCAGACAGGAACAAAAATACAGCAAGCTAGAATTACAACAGCCTTGAAAAAGTTCTCCATAAACAAAGTGTAGCTTAGACAAAGTTATAAATTGCAGTAGTACGAAGAGATGTTAAAAGCCTGAAGATGGTACATGCCATTCAAACTGGAGACAGAATTAGTATCACAAAAGGTATCTATGCCTGTCAGACAAAAAAAAGGGAGAAAAGACAAGTCAAAACTGTTGCAAAACCTTCAACAGTTTTATTTAAGGTAATTATACAAACAGTATTTCTAGGTCAAACTTTCTGCTCACCACTTTAAAAATCCAGCATCTTTGCTTAAATGTACCAATTACAGAATGTATTTATGGTTTATAGTGTATGGCATTGAAAGAGCAGAGCAGGAAGAGGAAAAGCCAATCAGAGAAGGACAGCAATTTGGGTGGGGTGGGGTGGGGTGGGGTGGGGGGAACAACAATATTCTTTTCATTTCAGCCCATTTGTCAAAATGCCTGCCAGCCAGAGAACTTGAATTGCAGTCACTGTTTTAAGGTAGACTATGTGGCAGCCATTTTTAACACTGCAACATATTGCAAACAATAATGTGAAAGCCAATCAAGTCTAATGTTGGTGGAGAGAGCTACATCAATGAGGTCAATTTGGACACCCTTGTCAAATGAGAACGAG
>JARFYF010000001.1:116007303-116017907 GCA_030265395.1 Rhina ancylostomus
GGTACACCTGGGGGAGGAGTGGGTGGGTGAGAGGCAGATGACGGAGGAGAGGTGGGGAGGCTAAAGACATGGGGACAGTTGGATCAGGAGTGGAAAAAAAAAGAAAAATGGGGGAAAAGGGACAAGGGGAGCATTTACCAGAAGTTAGAGAATTCGATGTTCATGCCACCAGTGGAAACTGGCCAAGCAGAATATGAGGTGTTATTCCTCTAATTATCGTTTGGTCATGACCTGGCAGTGGAGGAGGCCGTGGACAGATATGTTGGTGTGGAAATTTGAAGTGGAATTGAAATGGCTGGCCAAAGAGAGATCCCGGCTGACACGGCGGATGGAGCAGAGGTGCTCAACAAAGTCATCCCCAGATGTGCATCCAGTCTCACAGATGTAGAGGCAGCCACATCAGGATTCTTCATTCTCACAACAATTTCCTTGGACAGAGCTCCCACTGATTTTGTTATTAATCCATTCATATTTAAGATCTCTATCTAGTGCCTCATCAAGATGATAATTTATTATATAAATATTGCGCTTTTCCTTTGACCAGCGCATAAGACATTGAACTCATTAATTTCTTCCCAACCTGGAAAATCCACTTTCCTTCCATCCACAACCCTTAAATCACCTCAAATGCTTGCTTAGCCATTAATTTAAAAGATAACATTACTTGAAATATTATTTTTCTTTTGTAGATCGATTGCTACTCCAAGAATCTCACACAGCCTTAAGTTTTGGAATAAAATGAATTACTTTTCACAATGATGAGTTCCAATAACAAAACGATAATGCAATGTGCTGAAACTTAGTAAAAAAAAGGGCCCTTTGCAGACTCCACCTTGTCAGTCTGCCAAGTATGGAACAGACACCGATGATATAACAGAAGCTTCACAACTCAAAAAAAATCCACATTTAAAACTAAAGAAAAACTGCATTAGCAAACTGCATGTGACAACAGGGGAATGGTGTTTTTTCTCTGGCTTTGAAAAGGTGGAACACTAATCATGAAGTGGTAGCAAGAGCAGGTGTAGCACACACATTTTTACACTAATGTTACAACTTTCTGAAATCTCATTTGTGGACCTCCAGTTAAGACTCTTTGTTCTCTCTAACGACAAGAAGACAATGTCTATTCAACAACTTTCCATTTAAATGCAAATTTCTGTATGAATGAAGTTCAAGACTGCCACAGAGAAAAATAATCCATTCAGAAGTAAATTGAAAATTTACCACAGGAACTATGCAAGCAGTCTTAATGTTAAGAACACCATCACAAATACACATGCATACTTTGATATTATATTTGAATAGTTATTTATAAACGATCAAAAATAATTCTTACCCCAAAAGAGCTTAAACAGCTGCATTATATTTACGATTTAGCAAAAAATCAATTTTTGTGAAAATTAGTAAATTTCAGTAAAATGTATATCTGCAAATTCTTGAAAAAAATAGATGTACACAATATGTCAAGAGTCCAAATTCACTCCTTGCACAACCGTGAATGATTTTTAAAACACTGTATTTCCATATTGGCAATGACAGAACAGGACTGAATCACAACCCACCAAAATGAATGCTGACCAGGCATAACTCATCATTTAGTTCACCAAAAGAAATTCAGTTTACGTTAATCCATAACGTATTTTAAAATTAATGTGAAAGCTCATCCTAATGCACTAAAGGCTTCTTGTTTATCTTCATTTACTAAGTCAGCTGTTCCTGAAAGCACCATCTGCAAGCACCATTTGAGCACATCTCCAGCAAATCACATGACCATGCTAAAAAAGTACTCTTGACATCATGTCTGCTTGCATATGTTTGCATAATCAGCCAACCTTATGCACAAGTCATTTTTATAATCTAATCCTGTTACTAAAGGTCATGAAGCAAAACCTAAACCTCTTACAGATTTAATTAAAATTTGCACTTGGAGATTCCATAGGTTTGTTTTTTTAAGCCTTAGACTGTACAAATGAAATAAAGTATTCAACTTTGTCTTTTTTTCATTTCTGTAGTTATTCAAAATAAGAACTAATACCAAGAGCCATGACAACCGAGATATGTTAAAACTCAGGACTGCATTTTTGGACTTAAAACAATTAGATGGTACCATTAAAGTGGTTTTAAATATTTTCCTAATTAAATCTTGTTTGTTGATAAGATGGTCAGATTTTAACGTTATACACAATCCAATAACGTTAATGAGGTACGTTACTGGCAAATTACAGAGCTCCTTGTCTACTTTTAAGAAAACATAAACCACATTCAAGTCAGCTCCTCACTGAACCATGAATGCAATCTCTTCCAAATGTGTTTTATTTTTCTCCAAGAAAATATTTTTCCTTTCCCTTAGGGTTTAATCCTGCTGATCTGGATGAGATCCTAAACATAACATGTTACAAATATTTAAAAGCAGAACTAACATCCCATGGTTTCAAGGAAAAGTGGATTAATTGTTAATTGCAGTGATAACATCACAGTGTTATGGGGAGACTGCAAGGCCATGATATTATAGATTTCCCAGCAAAGATCAAGCATGGATACCATGGACTAAAAAGCCCCCTTTGGTGCTGGCGCCACACATCAACTTGACAACAACTGCTTCACTGGGTCAACCATACAGCTCTTTATTTTGGAATAGAGGACAAGACAGCCTCTTGTACTTTTGCTGTTAGAAGCTACTTAAAATGGATGCCCCCCCTCCATTAAAAAATGCAGAAGTGCAGCATTGACATTTAATTAAACCAGAAAACTGTTGATTAGTTTTCAGTAATAGAAGAAAGCCACAATTTAATTAGCTACTGGAAAGTAGTAAACAGCCATTTCATGCTGTTTTTATAAGTGGTGAAAGTAAACTAATTGTAAGAAACTACAATCATTCCTGTGCTATAACATGCAACAGACTTTACTTGTCGTGCTAAAAACTTCACACTACAAATATATCAGGAAATTATAGCTTTACATATTTGTATTCAAAGTGAACACAACTTTTAATGCAAAATTTAAGGAGATCTCAAAAATATCATATAACTAATTAGATCTGATTAAAAAAATTTAAAAATGTGACCTTTTCAGTGGATCTTTAAAATCATCTATTTCTATTCAGCATTTAAGACCCCATCCTTCCTCTTGCCAGTTGCTGCACAATCACATTATAATTTCCCTAGAGCATCAGGTTGGATCTGTGGAGAACCTGCACACAGAATGCAAAATTCAAGTTGTTGGGGCTGTGGTTTAAGCTGGTTCCCACCACCACTGTCGAAGGACAAGCCAGAATGCACAATAAGTGCAACCTTGCCAAAACCCAGAACACCGAGGATGAAATGAAGATACAAATACCACTAATAAATGAAAAATAAGAGTCTTTAAATACTGAATTGTACATATAAAGTTAACCATTCCCCTCCCATGCAATTACTGCAGATGAAGAAAACCCAAATACATTCAAATAGTGTTGGCTTCAGAATCAGGTTTCTTATCACTGATATATGTTGTGAGATTTGTTGTTTTGTGGCTGCAGAACAGTGCAAGACATAAAAATTACTACAAGTTACAAAAATAAATAAATAGTGCAAAAGAAGAATAATGAGGTTGTGTTCATGGATCATTCAGAAATCTGATGGCGGACATCAGGTCATGGCAAGGACTAAATTTACCATGTCACTAACGAACTACAGGAGCCATAGGAAGAAAGATAATTACGAAGTTGATGCCTGCCCTTAATAAAATGATTATGCAACTGCAGTTGTTGATTAATACGTGGTGGAATTTTGCCTACAGGGAAACATTCGGTCGATCACAGAAAAATAATCCCAATAGTACTGTGATGAATAACATTGTTTCAGCACCAGGAGAATGAACAGCAGTTATTAAGCATCATGTTCAGCAAAGAAGAAACCTAAACAAAACAAAACAAGATACATTTGTAATCTGACTGGGATTTAGGCAACTCTGACAGGAGGACAAAAAGCAAATGTGGAATGAATTGTAATATTAAAGACCTTTTCAGTTTTGCTAGATCAGAAACAAATATTTCCTGGTAGCACTCACATCTGTGACAAAGTGCTTTGGGAGGTTGATTATGGCTTGAATTAACTCCTGTCTGAGCAAGGATCTGGACCTGCTGTATTTCATGTATCGACACAACAGGCCTACAGCAGGTCTACTCTGGAGCACCTAGACAACTGCAAGAGACAAGTCAGACTGTTTATTGATTAGAGCTCAGTGTTCAACACCATCATTCCCTCAGGACTAATAACCAAGCTTCAAAACCTGGGCCTCTGTACCTCCCTCCGCAACTGGATCCTTGATTTCCTTATAGGGAGACCACAGTCAGTGCGGACCAGCAATAACATCATCTCCTTGCTGACAATCAACACAGGTGCACTACAAGGAAGTGTGCTTAGCCCACTGCTCTACTCTCTCTGCACTCATGACTGTGTGGCTAAGCACATCTCAAACGTCATCTATAAATTTGCCGATGACACCACTGTTGTTGGTAGAATCTCAGATGGCAATGAGGAGGCTTACAGGAGTGAGAGAGATTGGCTGGTTGAGTGATGTCGCAACAACCTTACGCTCAACATCAGCAAAACTAAGGAAATGGTTGTGGACTTCACGAAGGGGAAGTTGGGAGAACACACATCACTCTTCATTGAGGGGTCAGCAGTGGAAAGGGTGAGCAGCTTCAAGTTCCTGGGCATCAACATTTCAGAGGATCCCTCCTGGGCCCAACACATTGACGTAATCACAAAGAAGCCATGCCAGTGGCTCTACTTTGTTGGGAGTTTGAGGAGATTTGGTATGTCACCAAAGACTTACAAGTTCCTACAGATGTATGGTGGGGAGCATTCTGACTGGTTGCATCACCACCTGGTATGGAGGCTCCAATGCACAGAATCGCAAGGGGCTGCAGAGGGTTGTAGACTCAACCAGCTCCATCACAGGCACAACCCTCCCCACCATTGAGGACGTCTTCTAAAGGTAGTGCCTCAAGGCAGTGGCATCTATCATTAAGAGCCTCACCATCCATGACGTCTTTTTCTCATTACTACCATCAGGGAGGAGGTACATGAGCCCAAAGATCCAAACTCAAATGATTCAGGAACAGCTTCTTCCCATTCGCCATCAGATTTCTGAACGATCCATGAACCCGTGAACACTACCTCATTATTCTGTTTTTCCCCTTATATTTATCTATTTTTGTAAATTTTAGATTTTTATGTCTTTGCACTGCACTGCTGCCACAAAGCAACACATTTCATGTCATAGTCAGTGATAATAAATCTGATTCTGAAATCATTACGTTTCTATCACCATTCCTGAGCAATGACCATAATGCAATTGGCTTCAGTATAGGAACTTAAAAAGGAAGAGACAAATTGAAGATGAAGGTCACTTTGAGGTCAGGAGAAGAAAGACAATAAATTTAATAGCATGAAAAACAATTGACAGAAGCATTGACTATCAATGGAATTAGTAAACAAAAGATTGCAATTCCAGCACATGCTAGTAGAATAAAATGAAATGCAAAGGTTGAGATTAAATTTGAAACTGGGAAAATAAAGCAGAACATTTGGGAAAAGCTGGAAGAAATTTGTAAAATGAGAGATTAAAAAGGTAAAGAAAATTAGGTTTTAATTTCCCTTGCTTTTGTTTCCATCACGCAGAGTGGCTACAAGACAATAAAAAGGCAAACTTTGAAAGAAAGAATACGTAGAAATACAAAATTAGTTTGTCTGAACTTTCACAGATTAAGCATATATTGGAGTTATGGAATCACCAAAATAGTTTATCACTCAAGGTTGACAAAAGAGAAACAGTACAAAAGACAACACCCAAACTGGAGGTAAACAAATCACTGAGTTCTGATGATTTACATCCATAAATTCCAAGTGGTGGATGAGGCTGAGAAAGAAAAAAATGCAAAGAATATTGAGGGTCACCTATAATCTTCCAAAATCTTCTGGAAGAAAAAAGTGTGCCAGAGAGTGACAAATTGGATACTCTTTAAAATGGGACAAGAGTAACCCTTTTACACTAACTTTATTATAAAATAAATAAATATGGGATTTAGTTTAAATACTTCATGTATTTTGTAAAGTATAAAATTGTATAAAATTTTAATATACACAGGTCCAGCAGAACCATTTCTTGAAATACCAAGTGAAACCCATGAAACTGAGTGGCATTTGGCCCATATTTACATAAAATAGTCCTGCTGAGATTTTCAAAAATAGAACTGATAGGATACTGCTCCTAGAATTAAGACAAAAGAGTAAACCTAATACTTAGCCACATGTCAAACAATGAACATTTAAATGCGTATAGTAGTTAACAAAAATTTTAAGATCATCTCTTTATTTCTGTTTGTCATTTTGAAAAAGCAAAAATTCAACATGCCTGGAATAAATATTGCAGTGATTCATCCTTGTAAAGAGCCCAGTTCAGTGATATTTATGTCACATAAACACTCATGTACAAGAATAACATTCTGATAGCTTTTGAAAGAGTACCTCGTCTGAATTTTCCAAATAAATATTTGCAACAAAAGGAAAATAATGAAATAGATTCAAAATGAAAATAGGTATCGAAAAATCTCCAAACCATTATCTTCAAACTGTGGATAAGGTTTGTAATATTTTTGAATATTTACAAGAATTTGGTTATCAACTATTGGCAAAATAGAGTTTAGGTTTGGGAATGAAATAAAAAGGTTTTTAAAATTCTCTCCTCAAATGCTGAAAAGCTTCAGTCTTGTGCTTATATACAATTGCAGTCATCACATCCAACAGTTAAAGATTTACTGTGCCATTTGAGTTTATATTATTGCATATTTATGCCTCTGTGATATTTATGTAAATGCAGCAGCTAGTAAAACACTAAAATTTTCCAAGAACTATTCATAAACATTTTATTTCCCTGTCCCAGAACAGACTTCTTACAGATTGCTGACCTTTTCAGATGCTCCATTTCCAATCCCTGGCATAGAACCAGTTCCACAGAAAATTGGTTGGTTCACAACACTTTTTAAAAAAAAGCTATCAAAAATATCCATAATCACAAAGACATCAGATTTTTAAGCTCAAGATGCAAGGGGAATCTCCAAAATAAAAACTCTGTGCGGTTCAAATATGAAGTTAATTCAGAATAAAGCAATTATGCTCACATTTCTTGGTACCTTTGTGCTTGTCAGAAATTTATTCCTATTTTTTGGCAGGACTTCTGTTTTTCCTTAGCACTTTTGTTGTGGCAAAAAACAAATTTAAATGACATCACAGTACTCGAAAATTTGTCCCAAACTAACTGGCCTGAAAAACAGTTCTTATTAATTCATATACCAACCAGCTTAAATGTCACCATTTCCCCTGAAACCATGCTACTAAGAAGCTCAACATTCATGCTGCATTCTTTGTTTTCCAGGAAGAATGTGACCTCTGATGACCTCAAAAAGTACCTCATATGTATTGATTGCTTTGCCCATGGAGGTTAGTGTCACTGACACTTTCTGCTTCCTAGCCCTAGGATCATTTCAGACTTTTGCTGCTGATTTCTGCCACAACTCAAGACTTGTGTTCACTGTTATTAGGTAGGTCAAGTTCCTATCTCCATGCACAGTTGCAGACCTTGCCCTGTCCCTGGCCACACTCCTACCACATTTCCATTGCCCAATGTGTGGAGATGTTGTTCCTAGTCACTATCTGAAGGTAGGTGTCCAAGTTGGAAGCAAGTCAGCACACCTAGCTAGCATCTTACCAACTTCCACTGAGGGGAAGAGGCTGTTTGAAGTCAAGAACTCAAACCTGGCACAAAACAGTCCAACAAAAAGCCAACATTCCTTCTCTTCTATATGGCTCTGAGGCTTCAACTACTCGAGATACCTCAAGGCACTTGAAAAAGGTTCCATCAATGGTCTCTTCACAAAATCCTCCAAATTCACTAGTCGGAAATCAAATCAACGTGTGAATCCTCTCACAATTAGCCTCAGCTAGGACAGGCCTCATCGGTCAACAACAAACTCTTGAAACAGACATTTTATTCCAAGTTCTGTCACGGAAAGAGATGATAGCGGAAGCAACTTGAGGGTGTTCTCAAAGCCTCCTTCAAACAAAAAGGTTACATCCCCCAATGACTGTAGGGAATTCCTGGTCCGTGAAAAGGAGCATTTAGTATGGCATTGAAAACCTCGAGTCTGTTTCTTGGGAGTACACAAAAACCTGGCATAAATGGTGGAAGGAGTATTCCAACTTTCAAACCACCTTAATGTCTGGCCTGTCCAGCACCTCATGCCTCATTTGTGGAAGAGTTTACAATTTCCTATCAATTACCTCAGAATCCTTGGAATTTGAATGGAAACAGGTTATCCATGATCCTGAAGGACTGCCTAAGAAGTGATCATAAAATATACACTGAAGGAAAGACTTCATCTGTTTTTTCTTCACTCCAGGAGAAAGCAGAGCAGACAGTCAACTTCATTGCATACTTCCCCAAAGTGTTTTTGTAGACTGCACTCGTGTCTTTATAGCCACCCACCCAATTCCAGGAGCATAGCCATAACTCCCCCTGCACAAAAAGCATCATGCAGACGGTTCTTCACAAGCCTTTCCAGGATCCTCTGAACAGCAATCCATTCATTCACTGGCAAGTTCCTACCTCCATGCACAGATGCAGACCTTGCCTTGTCCCTGGCCACACTCCATTCACCTTATAGCTGTGGGCTGTTATTAAAATGGAATATGCCTAAGAGAGTTTCTTGGGAAGGGTGCATCTGTGTGGGATTGCAACTTACTTATTCACCATTCAACCGATTTGGTGCACAGTCGCTCCCAACAGAGCAACCTCATTGGCTCCATTCCCCCTTCCCTCCAAGTTATTTACGTGCCCATCAGCTCCCTTTTGATTCTTTTGGCACTTAGCACACTGAAGTACTAATTTACATTAACACCTAGAAGACCCACTTGACCACAGGAAGAATGCACAAACTTCACACAAGTCAGCACCCAAGGACAGGATTGGACATGGGACCCTGGAACTGTGAGGCAGCAGCCTAACTGCTTGATAGGAAATGTAAGTTTGGAGATCCATTATCCAGTATCTTGCAAACAACATTAAGTGAGCAGAATCTATTTCTACAAACTTGTTCAAGTGAATTAATACAAGATGCATTATCTCTCAAAAAGACAGCAAGGTACAATTTGACCTTTTAAGATCATATTTCATGGAATTAAATGTTACCGTACTGGTATCAGGGATAGGGACTTTTAGCATTATAAGTTACTATGTCCTAAATTAGATACATCAGATAAACATTAACAGCAATGCAGATTATACCATATCAGAAATCTTGATATTGCAATCAAAGAGGTCCAATATCACTGCAATCAAGACGTTCCACAGTCACTGAATAGAACAACGCTTTACCTTAATGCGTACACAGTCTCACTCATGCTTTTATTTTTTTTTACTTTCCAAAGTGTAACTCAAAATCTTCACTGCAGCTAAAAATTTGGGACTGACTGCAATAAGTTTACCTTAACCTTTTTAAACAGGAGCATTAATGTGGCCCATCTTTGCAAATAATTATTTTAAATGGCAAGTAGTTTCATTGGCTGATGTACTAACAACACAAAGATGAGTTAACTAATGAACTTTTAAACTGGAGGAATACGTTTCCTGATGCATTATTGAATAATGACTGCTTTAATCTTTCATAGACCTGAGAAACCGTATAAAAAACTGAATATGGAAATGTGATTACAGTAGAAATAAAATATTGAGTTGACGCGGGTGTCCACTTAGGCTAGTTATCAGTTTTCAATAAAGCAAATACAATTGCTCTACAAAAGTCATTGCACTACACCACATTGTTCATCAGATCAAAGGAGTCACATGGGTTCCCTCCTGCAGTAGCTGTACAGCAGTCAAGGACTCTAGTAATGCTGCATCAGTTCTTTTAAAGCCAACCTCCTTATGGGAAATTCTAACCTTTGCGCAATGGCTCCATGAAACTCAAGGTTTCTGTAGAAATAGTCAGCAATCTGCTGGCATATACAGATTTTGATGTCATTGTATGCTGGATCAATAAAATTCCACGAGATGTGATTCAACTCACATTTTTGGTACATTTTATCCTTTGCTTCCAATTCAATTCAGAACTGCATTCTATTCAGACCACTGCAGGAAAGGTGCACCATGATTGTATTACTCTTAAAAATTAACTGTTCCAATGCGTACAAGGTCATCAGGATTTGAGAAGTGATTACGTGAAAAAAAATCATACTATTGCACCTCTATAATCACTAGGTTTTGTTTCCATCTGGAGAATTACATTTTTTAACAAAATCAACTAAAGTAGATTTTTTTCATTATTTTCCAGATGTGTGAAGAAATATTTATGGGACATATTCTTATATTTATTTTTGATAGATGTAGACGTTATTTATCCTTTTGCCATTTCTGATGCTTGTATCCCAAAATAAATTAAACAAAACAAAATTTATTTTACAACTTTTTCTTTTCAGTCTGGATTTTGTTCTGGGTGGTGAACAAACACATCAGCAATTAGTTAGACTTGCATCTATTCAGAGAATTTCTATAGGCTTTTACAT
>JARFYF010000001.1:116076117-116092009 GCA_030265395.1 Rhina ancylostomus
ATTGGGCAGCCAAGTGGAAGGGAGGTGCTGGAGATGTGAGAGAGTCATCAGTAGGGGTGGGAAGGGGGAGGGGGGTGCGGGTGGTGTAGAGGATTTCTTGCCAAAGAAATTGGCATGGAGGTGAAGGTGGCAGAAAAGAGCTCAACATCATGTCAGGCCCAGAGCTCACTGAGGCGTGGGTGTAAGGGTACAAAAGTGAGGCTTCTGTTGAGGACCAACTGCGCACTGTCAGAGAGTATTCCACTTGCACTGAGTTTACACTATCATAAGATCACAACGATATGCCCATTGAATTAGAGGCAATATCCAAATATGTTCACAAATCTGTAATAATTCAAATATACAAACAGAAGAAAATTGAGTAGCTAATTCAGTATAGTGCTCATTAATTTTATTTCAACAATGATTCATAGAAACTATCTGAACAGATGGTGTAAAATCTCCCCATAACGACTTTTACATAATATAAAGTCCTGAGGAAAGCGGTAGACATTAGGTAGGAACAGTGGGTGTCTGATGGTAAGACTGGCTGAAAATATGGCAGAACAGTTAAGTTTGAGGAAGTTATTTTGAAAACGAAAGCAACTTTAGCAAGAAGGAAGTTATGGGAATGAGTTCCTGAATCATGTCCATTAACCTCATGAGAAGTCTGATGTTGAAAAACAGAGTAAAGATGGCTAATTATAGGGTTTAAAGCCTTTTTATACGATACAGTATACAGTGCTGATCATTCAATGAGTTGCAAAGCAGACAGGTGGAGCAAGGGGAAAATCAAATTGGTAACACAAATGAATTGCCTGCTGAAGAAGAGCATAAGTATAGGATTGTCTGGAGCACTTTCCTAAACCCTACCTCCAGTTGCTTATGGCAGACCATGCACCAACTTTCACAATTTGCAGTTTTAGTTTTCTTTTTAAATTGCTTATTTATTCCAAAAGAATTCAAAAACCAATTCTTTCTAGCCTAATACAGTGGGGTGGTGCAATTAGTAGAGCCACTGCCTCACACCACCAGAAACCCGAGTTCAATCCTGACCTGGCATGCTCTGTGGAGTTTTGCATGTTTTCCCTCTGATGGTGTGCGTTTCCTACAGGTGGCTCTGGTTTCCTTCCACATCCCAAAGATGTGTGGGTTAATAGGTTAACTAGCCACTGAAAATTGACCCTAGGATTGCAGTGAATAGTAAAATCTGGGCAGTTGGTTGGTGATGGTGGGGGGGGGATAGGGTAGTGAGTTAAAGAGTGGAGATTTAAAACATTGAGATTAGTGTATATGGCTAGTTGATGGTCAGCTCAGTGTTGACCAAAGGGCCTGTTTCTGTGTTGTCTCTCTCTCTCTCTGACCTTTCTGGTTAAGGTTGTCAGGAAAGCAGTAGGTAAGTTCAAGGTATTATAAAAAATTTAATGCAGTAATATTACTCTGATTTGGAAATTTTAAAAAAAATCAGGAATAAGATCAGTAAACAAGAGCAATGTAGTTTGTAGCACCCCCTTTTGGAAAACAGCATAAATACAGCACAAAGTTGAAATGAGAGTGAACATGGGCCTAAATTTAGTTGACGTCTATGGAAAATTTCTGCCTCAAAATGAGGGTGTTGGTATTTTTAGATATGTATTCTGGAACTGAAATGTTGCATCCTGTAATTGTATATTACCATTTAAGGATATCACTGATGTTACATTACTATAAATTATAACGAGGAAGACCTGTTTTGTGGACTCTCAAAATTTGAGATTTCTGTCAAGGGTAATATGGAAATGAAAGAGTACTAGCTGAAGTCCCATCACAGTCTAATCTGAAGAAACAACAAAAGCACAGGAAGTACAACACAACAGAATTTACGAGTCCAACTAATCCTTGTCAGCAGTTTTCTCTGTGAAATGTGATAAATAAAAGTTGTTATTGATTACTTCTTTCTTTCTCCTTATCTGTTGCTTCATCCAGGTAAGATCTAGAGGGTTGGGGTAGTGAGCAGTATTCGGATCCCTTTGAAGCAAAGTGTGTACAGAATTTGAAGGGATCAGAAACGGAGCTTGTTTTTTTCCTTCTGTGCCACTTGCATGATGCTGTTAGGCATATGCTGTTAATTAAAGTAGTGATGGCATAATGAAGAGTGTCTATAGCCAATGCAAGCTATTTCACTGAGACCTGTATTTTGTCCCATCAGTCAGTGGCCTGCAGAGTCTAATAGCAGACATCAGATCCTGGAAACCCTGAGAAATCAGCCTGCATTCACAACACTCAATAATTTAGTGTAAACTGCAATGCCTAAGCTAGCCCCAGTTGTCAATAAGGCTTCCATCAGTACTTTATTGAAACAGGTGGCATGTGGGTGGGAGTTCATCTCAGATTCCAATAAAGGCTTCATTAATGCCTGCTAGACACAGGAAACACTTCCAGGATGTTGCTGCGTACGACGTTGTGGATTTGAGATCCACACCTGTCAGTTGTCACCGATCTTCAGAGACAATCCTCAGAGATTGCTTCTGATGTTCCCATTGTTTTCTGGCAGTTCTGCAGGAACTGTGTGTCCCAGTACTCCAAAAGGCAACCTTTTCTTCTGCTGCTTCATGCATAGAAAGTCATAAACGAGGCCATTTAACCAAACTGTCTACATTAATATTTATCCTGTACATTTCTTAGATATTTTTACTCCCCTTTCATTGAGGATCTTAGCTTATTCTCAAGTGTTGACATCATCTCCATTTCAGCCAGCAACTCTGATGACAAAGCCCTGTAACCCTCTGCACAAAAATAAAATTCTAATGCACTTTTTCCTGATATTGTATCCTTTACCTATATCATCTTATTCAAGATCCCACAATCACGATGAATAGTCTGCTTCAATGCACCACTTTGTTTCACTGCTTCATAATTTTAAAAAGCTCATCAAATTAGCTCATCTAAGGAAAGCATCCCCAGTTTTCAAGTAAAATCAGAAAGTGCTGACTTTACTCAGCAGGTCAGCTAGTCATCAAGTCATACAGCATGGATACAGGCCCTTTGGTCAGCACAGACTCAAGTGAGCCTTGAATCACCTGTTTACACTAATCACATTTTATTTGCTCTATATTCCCATCAACTCTAATTAACCTACTACCCCGTCTTTGGGATGTGGTAGGAAATTGAACTCATGGAGGAAATGCATGCCATCACACAGAATGTGCAAAGTCCACACTGTAGCTCAGGATTGAACCTGGGTTGCTGAAGTTGCGAGGCAGCAGCTCTACTGGCTGCACCATGTCAGTGTACAACCCCACATCACTGTGCTGCAGTATCTGTGGAGAGAGAAATAATGGAAGAGTTAACATTTCAGTTCAATGACCTTCAAGGCCTGTTTTTCTCTCTCCATAGATGCTGAGCCACCTGTGGAGTATCCCTATGATTTATGTTTTTGTTTCAGATTTCCAGCATCTGCCCCTTTTGCTTTTCAATCCCAGTTTCTTCAAATCTTTGTACGTAATTACATTTTCTCAAACCAGGCACCATCCAAATGTGAGTTGCACTGCACTCTTAATCTCTTCAATATATTTTAATGCGATGCCCAAAACCTCACGCAGTAACTATTTTATGTAGGATCATCACATATTGTCTTTAATACTCTCAAGTTCATTTATTTAGTATGTTATTGGCCTTTTATTGGTCTTAACACAATGAAGTGCTGGTTCCAATGTTGTTGAAATACAACACTCAAATACTTCATCAGCCAATGTTTCCCATTATCAAAGTACAATTGTTGATTTTAGTTAAGATGTACCGTCTCACATCTTCTGATATTAAACTCTTTGTAGCCCTTACACAAAATCTCCCTTGAGCTTGATTGTGAAACAGCAGATAAGATCAAGAGTGGTGAATCATTGAGCAATATGGTATTTCTATGTGGCCTCACCATCAACATAATCACCCATATCAGCACAGTCCATCGGAAAGAACATTCTGCCTTCCTACTTCCCCTTATTAACTTCTTCCTTTTCTCCATCCTTTAAATGCAGATAGTATGATAAATTTGCAAAGAAGAAAGCTTAAGGTAATAATTTGCATGCAAATTCCTCATTTAGCATTAAGGAAACAGAGGGGTAGGAGCTATTCTGGACATGTTGCTTCATATGGATGCCCTGGGCAACCTAGTCCATCACCTATAGTTGTGACGTTTAGTGGATCACAACATACGAGTACTCCACACACTTGGAACCATGCACCACTGCAAAAGGTGAAAAAGTAGGCCAATTAGGTTAAAAGCCTGAAGACATTGTCAACCACATTAGGCCATTTAAACAAGTCCAGGATTACATCAATACTGATTTATATTTTGGGATAGCTACCTCTTGCGTGAAGTGATCTTCAATCCAGCCAGAAACCATTCCAGCCTCTTTCCTGAAGGGCTTTTCCATCATACAGTTAAAATATTGCTGACTTATACTTCAGCTCCATTTCCCTGCCTTGTCCAAATCCTTACCTAATTACATTGATCTCATTCTTAATTTACCCAGCATTTACAGCCTTTTAGCAGCAGTGTCCCAGATTTCCACTACCTTTTGCATGAAAAAGCACTTAGGACAGTGACCTGATGCTAATTTTAAGATTAGATCTTGTTCTAGACTTCTCATGTGAAAAAGAAGCTGATGACCATTCCCTACTATCACAATTGATACCATAGTGCTCACCAGTGGAAGAATCTACATCTTGTAGATGAACACAAGAAGACAACAACAACTTATTGAATCGTTCTATTTTTAAAGAAGTCCACTAGATCTCAGTGGGCCAGGCACCATCTCTGGAGGGAGAGAGATGTTTCTCCAGCAGTTTGTTTTTTGCTCCAGATTCCAGCAGCTGAAATGTCTGCTGCCGCAACTCAATCCAACATGGATTCAAGGGAATACATGTTTGTTCAACCTGTCCCATGCCATTCCGATAATATTCTGATTTGAACTCACACTTCCCTGCAATGGATATGTAATATAGTTTTCCCCCATACTTAATTTGGCTCTATGACTTCCTGCTGCCATCTACATAACATATGGTGCCTCTTAGTATAGTGCCATCTACATTGACTTTCTTTTGGAAAACTCATAAATGGCTTGAAGATTGATTCCAATAATTTCCTCACAATTCATAACTACCAGGTCTGTAATTTCCTGATTTTCACTCCTTAATGAAAAATGATATTTGCAATTTTCTAACCCAAAGGCAAGGGCAGAATTTGTTTTCAGAGAAGAAGCTACTTTGTAATTCACACTGCATTATGGAATCTCTTTTGATATTACATCATTAAAAGCTAATTAATCATTGGACACAGTTTAGTGCTTTTATATTAAAATGTTGCCTTTTTCATTTTAACATGACACAGTTTTAGGAGCAGTTGTCTAAATGTTTTAATGCAGTACAACTGTGTATACTTATTAATTATGATTCTCATTTAAGTGTTGTTGACTGGAAAGTTCTCTTACCTGGAGATTACTTTCAGAATAAAATAGTTCAAGGTCAATGCTTTTGTCTGGATTTTTTTTCATTTTAATAGTCAGGCTGCAACAATAATAAAATTCTTTTATGTAGCACACTTAATAATAGCAAACTGTTGCAAGGTATTGCACGGGCGTGTCATCTAACCAAAAAATTGACACCAACTACCTTATTGTTGCCTTTTAGTGAAACACCCAAAGCATTGGAAAAGGAGATTTTGAATTAAAAGAGGAAAAGTGAGGTAATGGGGTGGAGAGGTTTTAGAAATGGAACTCCAAAGCTTAGTGCCTGGACAGCTCATGGTACAGGTGCCAACAGTGCATCAATTAAAATCTACATCAGCTTCTTGAATATACTCACTTCTTTTAAAATAATTAATTAAACTTATAGCATTTAAAATAATCAAAAATAGGTGTTTGTATAAACAATATAAAAACTAAAAGGTGATTAATGTTTGCCTAGCTTTACATTTTCCTACCGTACAGGGTGATCAAAATCAATGATTTAATGGCAATCTCTACTTAGTGGATTTTTCTTATGTCAATCAATATCCAGCCATCTCCTCCATCACAAATAATTCAGCCAATTCAATCCACTCCATGACATTGTAAATTATTTCAGCACTCATAGTAAACAACATGATCTTAGGTTAGCAATATCTTGTTTCTTAAGTGATTATAATTTCTGTAAAGATGCTTTCAGTACTTTTCTCAACAAAATGCAAATTAAAAATTACTTTCATCTGTATGTAGGATGTTGTTGGGGTCCATAACCTAGGCAATATCCAAAGTCCTCAAATGTTTCTTGATGCAACATGGATCGAGTTGAATTGACTGAATTCCGACTTCTGTGATGGTGGGAACACTGGGAGAAGGCAGGTAAATGGCATGGTAAGAAAATAATTCCTAGAGAACACAATCAAATTTCCTGCAATCAAAAACTTTTACTCACAAAATGTAGCAACAACACAATAAATTCATAGATTGGCAGACATTCAATAATTTTTCATTAAGTTTTAGCTGTGTGGGGGAGGGGCAGGGGGAGGGGAGGAGAGAAAAGGGAGAGAGCAAATAAATTATGTCAGCCTAACCTGACAGATTTGAATTTCACATGATGTGCATCATTGTTATCAATACTGTAATATACAAATCATAAATGTATTTTTTATATTTGGACTTGGTCTACATCTTTTAAAAATGCCAATAAAAATTCTAACAATACAAATGAGAGTTACAATTACTGTTCCTTTGTAGGAATGACTCTGTGCCCAATCTAAAACATAATTCACTTGTAGGTTTAAGAAAATACATAATTATTTTATTATACTTTCCTGATCAGTGTTCTTTGGTTTATAGATGAATGGACATGAGTAATTCAAAATGGTAAGGCAATTGGAGCATAAAGAACAAATAAAAAAGGTGAAAACTTGAATTTTGTTTTGTGTTTAATTACATGGATTTCTGCAAGTAGAACAATTATATGCAATGTAGCCCATGAGATCACACATGTAACGGAAGTTTTTATTGTTCAGGGAAAATAGAACTCCTGTACTCAGACACGGTCTGTTCAAAGACTGGTCTCTAAAAGTCTTCAGGCTTTCCACAAGTCTTTTCCCTACCTTACTTCATGTAATCCTATCATACCAACACTTTTTTCCCTCCCTCATGTCCTTATGCAACTTCCCTCATCTACTCTATTTTGTAAGCAGTTTCATATTTTAATTGCTCTCTATGAAGTTTCTTAATCTTCAACTAGATTTATTGGTAACTTTCTTAAATTTATGACCCATTCCTCTGTAACTGGAGGCAAATGAATGGACTGTGTATTTGAATGCAACCTTAAGCTTTCTAGAATATTTATTCAGTGTAAAACTGAGCAGGATAGCAGAGGTTATTTCATTTAACAGAAATTATACATTGCAGTTATTTCCAATCCATTCACAATCTTTTTATAATTTACCTACCTTGGTTTTATTTGTTTCTGTTGCAATGGCAGATATGCAGCGTCTGAGGAAAATGCCTCGTTTTATCTGCATGGAACCTTGAGTGAAAGTATCTCCACAGTTGATAAAATTAATCTCAGTTGATGTCTGTGCATCCCTGGTACTTGCCAGCCCTATAGGGTCAGAAATTGTGGCAGAAACTGATTGGGGAGGGTCCCCAGAAAAAGGCAATGTACTTCTCTTATCAACCTCCTCTATAAAGGAAGGCAAGAAACCAGAGTATCCCACAGCCTCAAGACACAGGGTTTCCAATGGCTGAGAGGTTCAAAACTAGCATACAAAAGAACACAAGATGACAATAAGATTACATTTAATACAATGAATGGCTAGGATAGGATATGCACTGCCTAATAGAGGACTGAAAAACTAATTAATTATTAATTTCTTTAGAGAAGTGCATAAAATTTGGGTGCAGTACAAATATAATGCAAAAGAGTGGATGAATAGGACTATTGAAAGAACTGGCACAGAATTACTAGACCAAATAACCTCTTGATATGCTACACTATTCTGAGATTCTGTTCTTTAGCTTGCCATAAATAGAGTAAGCATGATTAACTGACACTCTCCAAGTTGTTAACAGTTTATTCTTTTGAATGGCAAAAATAACTAATTTCTTTTCTGTTCTACATTTGACCTAAATATTGCTTTCATCTATGAACTGATTGATAGCACTCCATTTGAATAATGTAAGGCATTTACAAAAAGAAACAAAAGGGTCTTCCATTTCTCTTGCCAGTATAGTTGTATCTTGACCCCAAATGTTTCAGTGTAATTAGCCTTTTACTTTGAAAAGTGATCTATGGGAGAAATTCAATTTGAGGTCTCACACAGAGGCACTTACTGTTCTCTAGACCCAAAGCAAGATTACAAAATTTGATGGACATTGAAAATCTGAATTCAGTGAAGAAACAATGAAAAGAATTAGAACACAAGAAAATAGGAGTAGGAGTAGGCCATCTGGCCCCTCAAGCTTGATCCGCCATTGAATATGGTCATGGCTGATCTACCCCAGGCCTCAGCTCCTCCTCTTTGCCAAACCCCATAGTCCTCAATCCCCTTATTTTTCAAAAGATTATCCAGCTTTATTTTAAATACTTCCAATGAACTTGCCTCCATAACTCTCTGGGGAATAAAATTCCAGAGATTCACCAGATTCCATCTGCGAGGAGAAAAGTTTACAAATCTCAGTTTAAATGACTGGCTCCTTTATCATGAAATTATGCCTCAGGCAACATCAGTGGAGGGAAATGGACAGTTGATGTTTTGGGTTGAGACCCTTCATCTGGACAGTCCAGGTGCGAGAAGTTGAGTGTCCATTTCCATTCACCGATACTGCCTAACCTGCCGAGTTTCTCTAGCACCTTGTTTGTTTTGCTCCAGATTCTAGTATCGGCAGTTTCTCGTACCCCCTTGAGATACATCTCCTTGTATGAAATCCTCCCACCGGTCAAAACATCTCAACATCTACACTGTTAGGCCCCCGCCTTATGTTTTTCAATAAGATCACCCTTCATTCTTCTAAATTGCATAAAATACAGACCAAACTGTTTAGCCTCACTTGGGAGGATAATCCTCTTATCCCAGGAATAGCCTGGTTAATCTGTTTTGGATTGCCTCCAATGCTATTATATCCTCTCTTGGGTAAGGGGACCAAAACTATGCGCAGTACTCCAGGTACAGCCTCACCAGGACCCTGTACAATTGCAAAACTTCCTTGTTCCTAAACTCCAATGCTTTTGTAATAAAGGCCAATGTGACATTTACCCTCTTAACTATTTGCTGCACTTGTCTACCAACTTTTTTGTGGTTAGTGAAGAGAATATTGGATATAACCAAAATGCAAGATATTGCAAATGCTTATAACTCTAAATAAAGATTAAATACTAGAAATTACTCAGTTAGTCAGATAGCAACTGTGGTGAAATAGTTATTATTTTCAACTTGAAATTATCACTTGCATTGTTTCACCACATAAGCTGCCTGGCTTGAATATTTCTTGCAATTTTCTTTTTTTAATTTTGAAGTATGTAATTGTCTGGATTTTACTTTCAAAGTTTTTTCTTGTCACTCACCTTGCTGTAAATTGCCTACAGCATTTTCTTGGATTTGTCAGCAGACTTCTATAATCTGGTGTCCTTTCAGCATGTTGCCCTCTGCAGGAGAAAACAAACAGCAGCAAGGTTCTTCAACCAATCAGATTGAAGAATCTACACAAGAGTCCAAATCAGAAAATGCAAAGCATGAAATCAGTTACATTTAAGTGAATGACAGAAAAGATAGAGAAGTTAAAAAAAATTTAAAAATCTGCAACATTTAATTTTCTTTTTAAAGCATGATGACACACAAAATACATGCAAAGCCAGAGAAATTGCTCAGAAGCAATTATCACTTAAGTTCTAAGTATAGCAGTCCTAACGTTTTCAGCTGTCTTTAATGCAGAACCAGGAGCTCACTATCCAAGATCACACCATCACAGTGAGTTCAATGTGGAGATTATTGTGGACGACTCTTTACAATATACCAAGTGGAGGAACAGGCTTTCTCTGACAGGAATTTCTGAAGTATTATGTTAAATGGTACATAGGAAGACGCTTGAAATTTGAGTTAGATCTACTTGGTAATAACAGGGACCATTGATAGCTTCACCTTTATTCTAACAGCAAAATCTATGTCAAAGCTGTGTGGATTCTTTTAAACAAGAATAACACACCGAAGTGGGTGTAAGCTTCAGTGAGGTTTCCTCTCATTCTTCTAACTCCAAAGAATATAGGTCACACACTCAATTGTTCCTCAAAAAACCCAAACATTCCAGGAGTCAACCTAATAAACTTTCTCTGAATTGCCTTCAGTGCAATTATCTCCCTCTTTAACTAAGGAAATCAAGACTACATGCAACACTCCAAAGCTCAATACAGTTGTAGCAAGACTTCTCTAGTTTTGTACTCTATCCTTCATGCCATAAAGGCCAACATTCAATTTGCCTTCATAATCACTTGCTGGATCTGAATGCTAACATTGCATTTCATGTACAAAGACAACTGGATCCTTCTATATATCAGCATTCTGTGGTCTCTTGCCATTTAAACAATATTCTACTTTTATTTTCTTCCTAACAGTGAATAACCTGAGACTTTATGACATTACACAACAGCTGCCATGTTTTTGTCGACTCAATTTAAGCTATCCCTACCTCCATGTAGAATGCATCTTCCTCATGACTTGCTCATCTGCACATCTTTGTATCAGCAGCAAATTTGGCTGAAATTCACCTCTCTCCCTTCATCCAAGTCATTAAAATAGATTGCAAATAGTTGAGGTTGCAGCATTGATCCCTGTGATACCCAACTTTAGTTTTCAGCTTGCCAACCTGAAAACTATCCATTTACCCTGACTCAGTTTTTGTTAGCCAATTTTCTGTCCAAGCTAATATATTTCCCCCAACACCATGTGTTCTTATATTGAAGAGCCTGCGGTTGAAACATGAACTCCTGTTTCACAACCAGAACAGTATTCAAGTTTAACAGGCAACATCACTAAACATCAATAAAAGAACTGGACAATAACTCAAAGGTTCAAATGGAAAGATTTATTTGCAGAAAGAGGTCTGCCGCATTAGAAATGTTATTTATTTATTTTTATCCAGTGTTTTCCACGAACAATGAGTAAAACTTGCACGTTGTATTTGGAACTAACAGAAGGTAATGATAAAATTAGGGGCACACACATCTCTCCTTAAAGCTGCATATCCTTAATTTTCAGTTATTTACTATGGAGCTCACCAAATATTTCTGTGCACGTATCAAAAAAACTTCTAGAGCCAGGCACATGAAAGGCTACTCACATCCTTTATTGGACAACCCATTCACCCAACCAGGTAAAAAAACTGGGAATCTGTGGGTGCAGCTTGTTATTGAGAATTTTAGTGATAAGGTTAACAAAAGGATTTGTACCATAAAACAAATTGGAAAGTATGTTTTAAAAAGTTATTACTAACTTAATCACACTTGTTTCAGGTTTTTGTAATGTTACTTATTGCTGCTCCTCAGAATTATGTATTTTATGCAGTAGGGCAAATGTTTCAGAAATTGTAAAATAAGACTTATGGTACTGTTTTGCCTGGGAACACTGGGGCTAGCTAAGGGTTAGCTATTAAGCCAAGTTGGGTTTATCAGTAACAAAAGTGTACAACTATTTTAACACAGGTCCCTGTGAAATTAATTCTTTATTCGTGAACCATGACTTCCCCTCTACCACAGTGGACAGGTTGCAGCCTGTCAGATTTAATATTGAATTATCCAACTTTAAATACCTTGCTATTTCTTTGTGTATCAGAACTGGGATAACCATCCAACAGTGAATTTTGACACATTTTTCTCTTTCTATTAACATAGCCTGGCAGTGTGGGTATGTCCCACATCCCAACCATTCGCAACACATAACACAGACAAAAGTATAATGTGTTTTTAACTGCCACATTAACCTACTTAGTCTCACCTTTTCAGAGATACTCCCATTGTTCTATCCACCTCTCCCCTACCTTCTCTGTCACTGAAAATCAACATTTTCTCTTACCCATTTTGACAAGGGCTCTTGGCCCCAGAACATTAACTTGTTTTCTTGTTCCACAGATGCTGCTTGAACTGCTGAGTGTTTTCAGCATTTTTTTATTTTCAATATTCAAAGAGTAAACTTTGTTACACTGTCAGGATTAAGATATTATTTCCTGGAGGACCCCTTCCTTAAATTGCAATACATAAGATATCAGTGATATACAGTGGATACCAAATGTGCACACATTGAAAAGCCCATTCTCTAATTTCAATGTCTATCTTCTGCATATGCAATGGCCAACTCTTATGTTTTTCTCTAGGAAAACAAAAATTGACAAATTACTACGAGTGGAAATATCTAAAAAAAAAGCTTGCTAAAATAATGGGCTGGAAAGGAATTAAGGGGTTGGAATGGGATTGAGGGGTTGAAGAGGAGGGAACAATGAGAAAGCTAATTTGTAATAACTTGAACAGCAAATGACACCATACACCAGATGCATGTTTGGATTGAACTGAATATGCCAACGAACATCTTTTTAGATAACAGACTGAACAGTGAATACTTTCTGATGATGTTTCTGTAAATAGCAGCCTTGCAGAATCAATACAATGTCATCTTGACAGTGGATCTGATTGTAAACATTAACTCGGTTGAGGTTTTTTTTATTAAGCTCTACTTGCCCAGCTACACAAATATATGTATTTGCATTTTCATTAAGCTTAATTTGGTAATTATTTGCTTCATTCTCATTTGCCAAGGAAAATACAGACTTCAATTACAGGTTAAAAGGTAACACCTCGATGGAAGACGATGGAGTTTGTATGTTCTTGCCATGTCTGCATGGGTTTCCTTTGGGTGCTCCAGTTTCCTCCCACGTTCCAAAAGACGTACAGGTTAGGAGCTGTGGGCACGCTATGTTGGCACTGGAAGAGTGGCGGCACTTGCGGGCTGCACCCAGCACATTCTCAGTAACCCATAAAGACACATTTCACTGTGTTTCGATGTACATGTGACTAATAAATAAATATCTTATATGGCATTTGGCAATCAAGTAAATTCATTTGTCCTTTTAAGGCTCATTTCAGCTGGCTGCATTAAGATCTTTTGTAACTAAAAATGAAAATAAAATCAGGAGTATTTATCTAAATTATCAGAGAATTGAAGGATTATAAGTTGAGAGTAGAACTGCTAAAAATTACAGAATTCCTTTCCACAGAAAAAATAATCATAGCAGGTAGGGGAACTTCAGGGGCACATAATATGCCCAGGGAAGTGCAGCCACATTACTAAAATGTGGTTAAAAGTACTGTGTGCTTCCTGCTGTTAGATGTCTAGAAAAGTTTATTTTGTGGTATACAAAGATTTCCAAAATGAGTGAAGAAAACTGCAAAAAGATTGGAGCTTCCATTTTACCAGCTTGCATTTATGCCTTTTCCTATATGCAGCTCTTGGTGGTAGGGAAATCAGAAACTGTTTTTCTACAGAACTACTTTTGTAAAATGAAAACTAACTAATATGTACACCTAATTCATTGACACAGCAATTACATATTTCTGTGCATACATTTTTAGTTATTAATTCATATGTGAGATTGCAGAAATACATTTTTCTTTTGTTCCTTTAATGAAGAAATCAGTGAACCTTAAATGCTGACAACTTACATTGATTTCATAACTCCTGGCTCATTACAGAACATTAAAAAAAATGGAAAACAAACTGTATAACAATATGATGCTGTCCGCAAAACTAAGTTACATTATTTACATTCCAAAGACAGTGCTGACAGCTTGAAAGGAAAACAAAATGCATACTTGAATGAATATTGTCCCATAGTGCCCAACCATTAAATTACAAACTCAAACATTTTTACTGAGCTAGTATGTGTGGAGGACTGATCATTTTCCGTATTAACAATAATTACAGCTAAATATAGAATGGCAGAACAAAACTGTTTCCGATCTAAGCTCTGTCTTAAAGAAACCAAAACTATAACCATATAATTGATGCCCTAATTGATCAAGGAACCAGTCTTAGATGGGGATATTTTCTACAGTAGAGAAACCCTAAATGTGGTTTAGCATCTGTGATCTACAGTACTTAAATAATTTCCAAATCACAGCACTCCTGGTTTAACACAGGTAATTAATATCATCAATAGGTCTAAATACAACTGACATTTTCTTCCTTTTCCAGAACTTGCTCATTTTGTAATATATTGTTTTATGAAAATACTAGGTACACCTCAACTGTCTGAAGGTCATTAAACACAGCTGATGAAAAATGAGTTTATTTGTTTCTTACAATTCATTATCATTGAAAAGCTAAGCACCTGAATCAGTACCAGTGGGGGAAGGTATGCAGGATTGAAAGCACATGAGTATCCCCATGTCCCACATTCAATTGTATTTCAACTGGAATTTTTTTTCTTTGAACAATTTTTTTTAAATACACGAATCATACTTACATAGAATTTCAGTTTGTTTTACGGGTTACTGACTAAGCTAATAACAAACATTTTAAGTAACTGAGATGAAGGGGCAAACTGTTCAGTTAGAAGGATACTGTATACTATAGTACACTTCTTAAAACAAAAATTTATTCACTCCCCCCACCCCCAATCCCACCCACGAGAATTTCCACTGTCTTATAATACCATGATCTGAAGTTACAGTTATTGCGTAAGCATTATCCTATACATTTTCTTCAGTAAATTTCCACCAGTGTTCAGAAAAAAAACACTCATGAAATGTTATTTAAGAAATTATAGCTTAACCATATTTTACAGCCTTAATTCATTGGCAATTTTGGAAGCAATGTTTTTGAAAGCTATGGATGTTCCTGATATTCGTTTAAATCGAACTCCATTAAGTGACAGTCTTGGCAGTTTGCAAACCTCCATCTCCCACTGGACAAGATTTTCTGCATGCCCATCGCCATGGACACAGAAAAGCAAGAAACGCTCACGTTGTTCATAATCACAATTGTTTGCATCAAGAACCTTTCTGATCTCCCTCATCATGTCATTAGGATCCATGGAGCTGGTTGTTTTCATACTCCAGGTAAATCTAAGTGAACGGGGTTTTGCTTCTTTGATTTCGTCTTTTTGATCCCCAGATACATTGCGACTGCAGAAAACGATAAAAGATCAGACAAAACGTTAGAATTAACAAAGCTACATTGTGTTGCACCTATTCCTTCCTTTCATTATTATATATAATCAAAATTTGTCGATAAAAATGGACCAGATAGAAGCTGGAATTAGTTTTGCAGCCCTCTCTGATTTCTTAAACTATGAAAATGTTGCAGAAATTAATTTAATACTGGCGTTATTAACTTAACTTACAAAGTTATTTTTGAGCTGCCACATTTGCACTTCAGTGCCAACACAGCAGTACATCTGGAACCAATGACTCAACTCACAAAAAGAGAAAAAAGTTGCAAGTCACACCTAGTTTTCAGCTCCACACAGGGTGTACAACTTCATACGTCACAAAGTGCATCTCCAGCCTCTCATAAAAGGAAGTCTAAATATATGTCAGGTATTTGTTACATCCTTAGGAACATTTTAAACTTAATGTGGTTTTGTTTGATGGAACATGAATAATACCTGCATCTTGTATGATTAAAATTGAGTTATCTAGGAAATTGAACTCTATGGAATCACAAAAGCACAGAAAGTTGTCTTGATGAGAACATAATGCATATCAAAGTGCAACAAAGTGTAGTTGTAAACAAGTGCATGTCTTGCAAACATAGCACAACAGCAGTGTATGCCACAATTCTAGATCTGATATTTATACACAAGCTAAATAGAATACACCTTTGCGATGCAATATTCAAGTTCTGACATCTTTGCGATTTACAAATATTTTCAAA
>JARFYF010000001.1:116095705-116105729 GCA_030265395.1 Rhina ancylostomus
ACCTATCACCCACCTGCCTCTATCTCCCAACTCCACTCCCTCCTCCCCACCTGGCTCCTTCTGCCCATCATCATTCAACCCCCCTCAGTCTGCCTGTCACTTACCTTCCTGTCTCACCCTTCCTCCTCTCCTCTTTATATCCGCTATCTTCCCTCTCTATTCTCAGTCCTGATGCAAAGTCTTCACCCAGAACGACAACAATTCCTCCCCTACCCCTGATGCTGCTCAGCCACTGAGTTCTTCCAGCAGTTTATTTTTTTGCAAAAGAGAAACAAAGTTAACATTTCAAGTTGGAAACCATCAGAAATAGCAGTGTTACTCTTTTTAGATAATAGAGCACCTATACTTCGAAAAAAGCAGTTTATAAGATGGCAGATGGAAGGTAACTACACAAAATTAGAGCTCATGGTACTGATGCACGGAACATTGACCAAGGATTGGTTAGCTGGGAGAAAATAAAAGTGTAGGAGTAAATGGATAATTTGAGGTTGGCAGGCAGTAAATAAAGGTCACTGTAAGATCAGTGTTTGCACATTAACTATTTAAAATATGGAATACTGACTCTGAAAAGGGAGCAAGATATAATGTATACAAGTTTACTGAAAACACAAAGCTGGTAGGAAAGGAAGCTGTGAGAAGGACCAGAGCAGGTGCAAAGGCACTTTAGAACAGAAAATGCTGGAAAAACACAGGTCACACGCAGCATCTGTGGAGAGAGAAACATTTAACATTGTAGTTCAATGACCTTTAATCAAAACTGGGAATGTTTGGAAGACAGGTATGTGTTTAGTTGCAGAGAAAGGAGAGAATGAGGAGAACAAAGGGAATGTCCATAAGAGGCAGGAGACCAAGAGAAAATGGATGACCTATTTTGGCATTGACTGCAAGAGAATGTGGACGAGGTTGCTAAGGGCAACTAATCTATCTGGGTGGAGAAGTTATAAATAAAAGAGAGGACTGAGAGATACAGAAAAAGGCAGTTGCTGGAAATTTTGAATAAAGGCAAATGCTAGGAAATAATAACAAGGCTTCATCACCTTCTGTCAAATCATCCATTGTTTTCTTGGTCTTCACTCCATCACAGCCATTGTTCTTCCCAACCTTCCACCTTCTCTGCAACCTAATCCATGCTTGTTTTCTTAATTTTCCTAGTTCCCACAAAAGATCATCAACTTGAAACATTACCTGTTTCTTTCTCCACAGATGCTGCCTAACTTGGAGAGTATTTTGAGCATTTTCTGTTTCCATTTTAGAGCTAAAAGCTATTCGATCACTGCAATCTGTATAGTCTGCTTATGAGAGTTGGTAATACATGGCATATGAAATATTATGTAGGAAAAATTAATTTATGCATTTTACTAGGGATAACAGAAAACCAGAAGTTTTTTTAAATGTTGAGAAACTGGAAAATATTGGTTCTCAGAAGAGGTGGGACTATTTGTATGCAAAGCATGGAAAGATAACACATAAGTACAGGTTGGGGACATTTGGTAGACCAGGTCCATATTTTCCCTAGTAGATTGAAATAGGTAAAATTCTTAAGGCAGAGATTGGTGGAATTTTGAACACAAAGAAAATCAGGGGATTTAAGTTTAGTGCAGAGTTGAGTTGGATGATCAAATAATATTTGATTTAAAAGTGCCAAATGGCCTGTTCCTGTGTTCCTGCTGCTGGACTTCATGAAATTATGCCAATAACACGTTGAGGCGAGAGTGCAAGAAAAAATGCACAAGTCCCCAGAGTCCAAGAATGAACAATTCTGGGGTTGGGCTAAATGTAGATACAAAGATAGATGGAAGCCATCCACTAAAGAGAAACCCAACACTTGGTTAATAACTTTTAAGGAGACACTGCATGATTGGAAATCAAGACATCAGTGAAAATAACTGATGACCTGCTGTGAAAAATAACACAGGTGATGGGATTTCAAATGCTCGATTTTTTTGTTGGAAGATGGGAGGTCATCTAATGTAGCATCAGAATACGAGTCTGGTAGAGTCAAGGACATAAATGAGGGTTTCAGAAGCTGATTGATGGAGGCAGGGATAGGAACTGGCAATATTATGGAAAAGAAATGGAGGTTTTCGTAATGAACGGGATACGAGATGAGAAGTTGTAACATATATCTTTTAGACCAACATGAATGTTACTTCTTACATATATTTTTTAAAAGTATTTGAAGAGTTCTTTAATTAAAATCAACTGAAGTCTTCAAAAGTTTAAATATTTCAGGTCAATGTCTTTTTATCAGTTAAATCATTGACCTGAATCGTTAACACAATTTTCTTCTATGCAGGTGCTGTCTGTTAATAAAAATGTATTTCCAGCATTTTGTTTTGTGTTCTCAGAACTTTGTTTTTGTATCAGTAGAATCATTGTCTATTAGGACAGTAGAGATCTATCTTATTGCACAATTCAGAAATTGGGGCATTAGAAGTCCCATAGGTCAACAATTTATAAAATTTTGATAGTCTCTGAAACATATGCACCACTACAAAAAAAAAGTAAAATAACTAACTTGCTTAAGCAGAAATGAAATGCTGGAGAAGATGAATTTGAAACACAGAAAATCTAGCAGTGTTATTGATCAAAGTTGAAAACGGAATAATTTAACACATATGAAGTTGTAAATATTAAGTCATCTTTTTCTCTAGAACTTAGAATTAATATAGAGCACATTTTAACACAATGTATTTTGATATTTCCTGCTTTCTTTCCTGTTATATCTCCAACATCTCCTCCTCTTTTAAGTACAACATATGAGCACAGATGCAAACAGATCAAAGCATGCTGGCACCAAACTCAACTGTTAAATCATTTTGGCGTTTGGATTTCAGTGGTTACAGATTCAAAACCAAAAATTTTTTAATGCACCCAATGTTTTTATAAGATCATAGCATTAAACACACACTACAAATTTGGAATCATTACAGATCAGATATTGTTTTAAATTTCCAACTGAAGCATCCTTAAACTTGATTTGCCATAACAATGAAAAAGGTTAACGTAAACCTGATTTTCCAACGTTTAAGTTTTTGATTATTAGACCAGAGGCAGAGCCTAACAAAATTACAATCTGAGCAAACCAATTTTTTGGAAAATTAGTTCAAATTTTACAACTATACACTCACAGTATATAATATTTACAGACACATTAAGGAGATTAAGAAGAGCATTTTGCTATCAAACCGGTGATTAGACTAATAATAAAATCCCCGGGTAGGAAGACATCCTTAACTTTTGTTTTCCTGAACTTAATAATGTATAACAAAACTGCACATTTCAAAGTCAGTATCATCAGAATTCTGGCTGTAGGTTTACAGAATGAAAGAGAAACTTTCCTATCTTTTTCTGAAAACAGGAATTACTGCTGATCCTTTAAAACTGCCAGCAGTTTTACCACTTGTAATGTTACACCTTTCCTATGGAGGCAAAGATGGAACATATTGGCATTTCTTCACAGAAATGAGATTTATAATTGGCCAAGTATGGGATGGAGCAGATATGCATAATGGATTTAAACAATGACACAAAATTTATGGATTGAAATTTGGTTTTCAGTTTTTACCCAACTTGTGAAAATGTAAATTTGGACTGTGCATTCAAATCAACTTCAGCAAACTAACGATTAACCTTAAGTGACTATTTGTGACTAATCTTTAGTTGCAAGTTCAGCTAAAAATGCTGTTTCCCTTAGTCAAAAGAATGATTATTGGCATTTTCAACAAAAAAGGACATTATAGGCATATTGATAAAAATGCTTCAACTGCAATAAATTTCACTTAATGTGAGGTGTAATTTAACATTTCAATCTTGCTGCCAAAACAACTTGAGACAAAGAAACATGACTACTTTATCAATTTCAGTATATGTTATATATTCAATATATCTAGAATAATTCCTTCAATAGCCACTAATAAACAAGGAAAGAAAGGAAATCTGAAAAAAATGGAAAATAATGCTGAAAGAAAGTGACATAACTGAAGTTCTTATATCCAAGTTCACAAGTTAATCATCTTACAAGCAATGCTGCAGATTAATTTTGTGTTGACAACCTTCAAGTTAATTGACTTTAGACATCATATTGAAACAAAAACATCTATTTTGCATTGGAAAGGGAAAAAAACACAAACTCAGACATTCCTCCCACTACGTGCACATTACATGCATTATTTTGCCACAGAAAGGTATTCTTACGAATAAACAAAAAGTATGGTCTCCCTAGAGTAACATTCAAAATCCATTGTTTCCTGAAATATTTCCTTAATAATCACAGAAGTCTTGTACAACAAATATTTAATTACTCAATTGTACTGAAATTATATTTCAAATGTGGTCTTATACATAACTGCCTTTTTGATTTGTTTTCACAATCAACCAAATAAATTTAAAATAAAATGGGATAAATAAACATGCTGAAACTAAGAGTAAATATCTACACAGAAACCAGGTTTTGTAATATTTAACAATCCTAAAGTACCATGTGAACAAATAAGGATATCAGTTCTTTTAAATCAGATTTCAGATAGGTATTTCTTAATTTTGAAATATCAAAACCTAATGCATTTATGTTTTAGTATCATTCAAAACAATTCTGCATGATTCAGAAAGCATTTAAATTTACTAATCTTCAGCTACTGCATTCATTAGACTGGGAAAAATATTTCTGAACTCAAATCTGGAAGAGAAGAGGAATTCTAAACATAATACAGGGTTTGCAAGTGTTTAAGAAAATCTGTTCAGAAATAAATGCTAAGCGGAGGAAAGATTTAGAGACTGAAGACTTACTAACAGTCTTTGATCCTTGTGAAGTATTTGCGGGCACTGATTTGTTCGAAGTCTGCCGTTTTGATGGGTCAATAGTGACCCTGAGAAGAGGAAAAATGTTGGAGAATTAAACTGTACATGTAGATTAATCAGTCTGACAGAAATCAGCACACCATGTGCTGGTGGTCCCATTTCTTCATCTATAACTGAATCAACTTAAAAGTAAGTTAGAAGAACTAAATGAATCCAACTTCCTCATCACTGACCAAAGATGACCTAGGTTCTCACTCTAAACTGTAATGCTCTTCAGTAGTTTTCAACTGGCCATGTTAAACATGCATCTGATCAGGGTGAAGCTTGGGAAATTCTGTAGTAGCATCAAATAAAATTTATATTTCTCAGTATCTACCAATTGCTAATGAAAATGTAGCCTCTATTTATGACTAGTGAAAATCTCAGAAGTCTGCTCATCCTGGCCACGTCAAGACTGTCATTACTTTCCTACTGTCTTCCATTCAGAACTCAAACCAACTCATTTTTAATACACTAATTCAAAATAGCAGGAGGAAACCAATATCACCAAAACATTCCTCGGTGCTTATTTGTGAAATAATGGTTCACATTGGCTTTTGAAGTTATTTTTCTAACAATGACCATATTTAAAAAAAACTGGCTGTGAAGCACTTTGAAATTTTCTAAGAATTCTTGTGGAAAGCACCTTGTAGTTGATTGAATTTAGAAAAAGAGTTCTTGGACCATGGGTACTACTGATAAAGTCGACATTTTTTTCTCCATCCTTTGCCTCCCTGATAAGAGAATGGTTAGCCATCTCAGTGGTTTCATATAAATAAGTCACTTGCTATTCCTCTTCAGAAAGCAAACATGTAGGGCTTGATTTAAATACATAAGAGGACAGATGGAGTCAAGCTCAAAGAAACATTAATGAATAAGTTAGCCTTTGATAACTCCCTGGCAACTTTTGCTGATACTAGAATTTTATTAAAGCACTAAATTAAAGGATGCGGTGGTGGTGAAGTGGTTTAAGTACCAGACCAGTAATCCAGAGGACTGAACAAAAAAACCCAAGTCATTTAAAATGACACAAATGCCCTTCAGGGGAATATATCTGCTATCCCTATCAGGTCCGGTCTACGTGTGACTCCAGACCTACCAATATGGTTAACTCTTACGCGCCCTCTGAAATGGCCTTGCAAGCCACTAAGCTGCACCATAAATGTTGTGTTGAAATTGAGAAAGAATAAAAGCTTATAAACCATTTGACATTGACCTAGGCATTGAACTCGGATAGAGTTAGAGTTGTACAGCACAGAAACAGGCTCTTCGGCCCACCATGTCAATGTCAGCCATCATGCTCATCCATACTAATCACACTTACCTACATTAATTCCATATCCCCCTTGCTCATTCAAATACCTGTCCTGATGCCTCTTAATTGTTGTAATTGTTCTTGCCTCCACCATCTTTTCTGGCAGCTCATTCCAGGTACAAACTACTCTGTGTGAAAAGTGTACCCCTCAAATCTCCTTTAAACTTCCTCCCTCTCATCTTAAACACATGCCAGCTCATTTTTGACACCATTATCATAGGAAACAGACTCTGGCTATCTATCCTATCTATGCCTCTCAGAATTTTATTTACTTACATCACGTCACCTCTCAGCCTCCTTCGCTCTAAGAAAAACAGACCTGATCTATCCAGTGCCTCTTTATAACTCAAGCCTTTCCAATTCAGGCATCATACTTGTGAATCTTTTCTGCTTTCTCTCCAGCTTAATCCCATCTTTCCTGTAGTGTGGCACGCATTAACTGCACACAATGCTCATGGTGCAGCCAAACCAACAATTTGTACAACTGTAACATGACATCCCAACTCTTGTACTCAGTGCCTTGTCTGATGAAGGCAAGCATGTGATATGCCTTATTCCCTAACCTGTTTGCTTGTGTTGTCACTTTCAGGGAACTATGTACTTCAACCCCAAGGTGTCTCTGTTTGACGATACTGACCAGGGCTCTGCCATTCACTATTTATGTCCTGCTATGGTTTAACTTCCCAAAATGCATCACTTTCCATTTGTCTGAGTTAAATCCCACTGGCCATTCTCTTACCCACTTTCCCAGTTGATCTAGATCCTGTTGTAACCCAAGACAACCTCCTTCACTGTCCACTATACAACCAATGTTGGTGTCATCTGCAAACTTACTCATCATGCCACCTACATTCTTATTCAATCTCAGCTAGTTGACCTTGCAAAGTCCTCATCACAAATGTCTGGGTACTGATATATCAACAGACTAGTCAAGCAAAAGGTAGGTACAGTTTATCCTTACAAAGCTTACAGACAACATGTTAGACTCCTTCTTCACAATTCTTGGGTTCCTCCCATCCCACTGACAGGATAGATCAACCACAGGTGGTGGCACAATAGTACTCAGGTGGAAGAAAGTAGCCCTGTAAGCCCTCAACATTAACTTCTTACACTACTAAATCTAATGACATCAGATTAAACATAGCCAAGGAAACAACCTCCTGACTATCACCTACTTTCCTCCCTCAGCTTATGAACCAAGTGCTCCTCCACATTGAACAAAACTTGAAAGTAGTACCAGAAGTAGCAAAGGCACAGAATGTTCAATTGGGTGAGGGACTTCAATGTCCATTATGAATAGTGGCTTGGTAGCACTGCACAAACTGAGCTGGCCATATTCCGAAGGCCTTAGCTGCTGGATTGAAACACTAATAGTTGGTGGTTAAATCAACATGTGGAATGTGAACAATCATTTGTCCTTGTCCTCATCAATTGACCCATGGCAGATCCAATCTGTATTTGATAGTATTAGTGGAAGTGATCACTGTATAGCATTTGTGTGGACAAAGCCCCAACTTCACAGCAAAGACACCCTCCACTGTGTTGTGTGGCACTACAATCATGCAGAAGAGACCTGGCAGCTCAAAACTGAGAATCTAAGGCAATATGGACCTTCAGCAGCAGCAATGTGCACAGTCACAATCTGCAATCTCAAAGCCCAGCATAGCCCTTACTTTATTATTTCTATCAAGTCAGGGGATCAAAACTGCAGAAGGGCATACAGGAGTAGCATCAGCCATATCTAAAAATGAGGTGCCAACTTGACTGCAACACAAACAATAGCCAGATCTAAGCTACCTTGCAACAAATAGATCAGAGCAAAAGTTCTGTTGTCCCAAAACACAAGTTGTGAATGGTGTTGTATAATTTAATAGCTAACAGGAGGAGAAGGAAATTCCAAAAAATATTCCATCAAGAAATGGCAGAAAGCACTAGATACAGCAAAGTATGGGCCTTGATAACATCCTGATGTCGTCCTGAAGACTGCACTTCCAGCCAAATTGTTTCAATTACAGCTACAATACTGTCATCAACCTGACAATTTGGAAAATTGCCCAGGTATGTCTGTTCACCAATAGCAGGGCAAATCTAATGTAGCTAATTAATGACCAAACTCTCAATCAGCAGCAAATTAATGGAAGGTATCATCAAGTATGCTATCAAGTGGAACTTACTCACCTATACTAATGTTTACCAATAGCCCTGTTGAAAACCGAACTGGGCACTCAGATCCAGACATCATCATATCCTTGTGCAAATATGGACCAAAGAACCGAATTCCAAAGCTGAAAGTGAGTGATCATGACATCAAGAGAGCATTTGACCTAATGTGCCATTCAGGAGCTCTGGTAAAACTGAAATCAATGGGGAAAACAGTCAAATGACTAGTCATACTTTGCACAAAGGAAAGTTAAGCTCAATCACTGAAGGAGTTCCTCAGGGCATAGTCCTAGGCGCAACCATCTTCAGTTACTTCATCCATGACCCTCTCCATTATAAGGTCAGTAGCGAAAATGCTTGATGATTGCACAATGTTCAATCTCATTTGCAATTCCTCAGCAAATGAAGCAGTCCATCCCTGCATGCAGTATGACCAAAGCAACATTCAGGCCTGGCTGATAAGTCTGCCACAAATATCACCTCCAATAACAATAAGGTTAATAATCTACTCATCACATTCAATGGTATTACTTTTACTGAGTCCTCCAACATCAACATCCTGTAGGACCTCATTAATCAGAAAATTAACTGGACTAGCCACATAAATATTGTGGCTGCAAATGGGGACTAGAGGTTGGGCATACTACAGTGACACTGACTCACCTCCCTGACATCTTTTCCAGCATCTAGAAGGCACAAGTTAGAAGGGTGATGGAATACTTGCCTGGATGACTGCAATTTCAACAATGCTCAAGAATCTTGACAGAGCTGGGGACAAAGTAGTACCTGCTTCATTGCTTTCTTTTCCTCTGTCACCAGCATAAAATACTGTATGCAATTTTGCATTGTAATATACTACCTAACAAAATCCATTGCAGTTACCTGCCCAGGCATCTCCCAAATCTGCAACTTCCATGGCCAAGAACAAAGGCTTTATGTTTATGAGAACACTACAACCTACAGGTTCCCCACCAAGCAACACACCATCCTGACTTGGATATACATTGTTGTTCCTTCATCATGGCTAGGTCTAAATGCAGGAACTCCATCTCAAACTGCGCAGAAGTTTAGGGCAGTGAATCATCACCAGCTTCCTGGGGATAATTAAGACTGGATAATAAATGCTGCCCTTGCTTGTAACTAGCGATACCAGAAACATGAAAATACAAAAAAAATCTCAAACTGTTGTGGTAGTTTTGAACTCATTATCTGGATTATTCATTTTTGAAACAAGTGTATCCCCACAAAGGAGTATTATTATTACTCATTCTTTCTCTTTTTTTTGAAGTAATATAAACTAAAGTCAATTTATTTTGGGAGAATGGGGTTTCTTGACTCCTTCAGTGCGAGATTAATTACATAATCTGTAAAAGGCTTTGTTACTTAAAAGTACTTGTTGTCATCCAAATGAGGAAGTCCATGGGTGATTCTAACCCATTAAAACTAATGGAAATATCTTTTGTTATAATTCATGAATATTAAAAACTGCAGCTATACTTTTGGACCATGTGATATCCACTTTTAACCTGAATCCAGGATGAGAATAACTACCTGAATGATTTTATAATTAGCCTAACAAAATATGGCAATAAAAGAAACTGCTTTCTATGGAGCAGAAAGGACAGGGAATGGGACTGGTAAATATCTTACAAACTATAAATTACAATTCACCCAATTTGATTGGGTGGATGGGGGGGGGGGGGGGGGGGG
>JARFYF010000001.1:116126685-116138677 GCA_030265395.1 Rhina ancylostomus
AGTAGTTATTAATAAAGTAGTTTTTAACACTTATACATGTCTTGGTGTGTTTCTTTTGTTGCTGGTTCGTAACAAATACAAAAGGATTTCAATGCAAGAGTACAGACATCTTGCTTAAATTACTGTATATATGGTCCTGGTGAGATCGCATCTGCAACAGTATGTGCAGGTTTATTCTCCGGACTCAAGAAAGCACATAATTGTGTTGGAGGAAAGGCAGCAAAGTTTAACCAGGTTGATTCCAGGGATAATGGGTTTGTCGTACAAGGTGAGATTTAAGTAGTTTGGGCCAATACTCTCAAATTCTGAAGAATGAGAGGTGATTGCATTGAAATGTACAAAACTCAAACAGGGCTTGACAAAGTAGATATGGGGATAATGTTCCCCTTGTTGGCTGTCTAGAACCAAGGGTCATCAACCATTCATAACAGAGACAAGAAGAAATTTTGGAATTTTCTACCCAAGAGGCTTAGATGATAAGTATATTCAAGGCAGAGAACGTTTTTTTTAAAGATATTAATGGGATTAGTGCAGGAAAGTGGTGCTGATCACTGTGATCAGCTGTGATCTTATTGATTCGCAAAGCAGATACGGGGGGGGGGGAGGACAAAGGATCTACCCGACTCCATTTCTTAAAAACTAAATTGATATTGACTTTAGAAGGTTTTTAAAGTATTTAACCAAAAGAACAGGTGTTGATCCTTCCACATTTCTTCAGTTTCACCGAAACTGCAGAGAGCTGAGGACATTGCTCTGACATAGTCTCTTCTACATTAGAGGGACAAAACAATTTGGCAATTGCTTTGTTGAATGCCTTCAAACTAAACATGGGCCTTTCTAAATAACACTGGTTTTACTATACATGTTAACTGCCAAAAGAATTTAATCAAATTTCAAACAGCAATGTAAAATAATTCTTCAGTATCACAATGAATCAATCAGAAACAGAGCATATAGCTGATTTACCTATTCTCTTTGGATCTGCAATATCCAATTCTGGCTCCACATAAGGTCTAAGTTCATCATCATCATCATGACCAGCATTAATCCATCGGTCTTTCATGATTTGCTGGCATGAAAAGAATACAAATTAAACTTTAATAAAACAAGATAATGTTGTGTTAAAACAAAACAAAAGCTGGAAAAACTCAGATTAGGCAGCAACCATGGGAAGAGAAATAGTTAATGTTTCAAGTATGGGACCCAAGATTTGGTGATGCTGATAATCCTTCAACTATAGTTCTCCCTTCCTACCCTGTTTGCTTATTTTTCCAATCCTTTCTTCCTCTTGAATGCATAACATCTCCTATTAAACATGTCAATATCTGCTTCAATCACTTCATGTAGCAGTGAGCTCTACCTTCTCAACACTGTGTAATTGTTCTTGAACTTTTTATTTGATCTATTAGTGGCCAACTTATATTCATTCACTCATATGAAGAAACTGTTTCAGCAAATCCACCCTATCCAACTAACCATTTCATAATTTTAAACAACTCTATCAGATCTTATCTTTAGTTTTTCTTTTTCAGAGAGGAAAGAGCAACAGATCCTAACAGCTTCATCCTCTAAATTCTGGTAACCTTGTTGGAAAAAAGTTTTTGCATTTTCTCTGGTTTTTCAAAATAATATTTTTGCAGCATGGATATGAGAACTGTGCACAGTAGATTTAAGAGTAGACAAGATTATATGCGAATTATCGCTACCTCCTTGATTTTGTACTTTCTTCTACAATTGAATCCCAAAAGTCTATTGGTATTCATTAGGGCCTGAAGTTCTACTTTAAGCAAAATACTTTGTATATGCCTTCTCTAGATTATCCCCATTGCCATTGAACACTTCTGTTCTTGTGTATTTCTCATACCTTTTAGTGGAATATATTTTTATTGAACTCTTAACAATTTAAAAACTGACCACTATTTAGTCAATATTTTCTCTGGTTTATGTTGCTTCATCTGATTCCTTCGGTTCTTTCCTTTAAACCATTCCCCCACCCCACCCCCTTCCATTCCCCTCAGTTTACACATCCAGTTACCTAAAAGACATGCTTCTAATTATCTTTCTGCTTCAGGTTTATGGCCTCTTCCTTGATCCAATGGATACTTTTTCTCCTTTTGATCTTTTCACATATTAGGTCAGAAAGGAACATACTTTCAAAATTCAACCTCATTTTTCCCTTCATTTCCTCTCCTCTTTTGCTCAAATATGAATAATATAATTTGATTACATATTTTCCCTTGATTTTCTTTGGATTAAATGGTAGTCTATAATGCAAGGAAATTTTAATCAGACTTATTTGAAGGTTTCTAATAAATACAACAAAAACTTAGTTGGAATGGTAATTTTCACTTTTTTCCTGTTGTGAGAAAATTCAAGAGATTTTTGACAGAATAAAGATCTTCATCGTCAGGTAGAAAGGACTGAAAAAATGACATACAAAGCACATTTTAAAATACTAGTACACAGTATTCCTATAAAGTCTGATCAATATACATATACTAATTCTCTGGCTAAAATTCATAAGATTTTACAATAAATTCTGCTGTTAAGTTCTTAATTATTGAAAGTTAACAGATCTGTGCATGCATGAAATTTAATGTTGCAAATAGTAATACTGAATGAACCGCCATCAATAAAGTAACATAACTCTAAAAAGGTGACTGATCTTTTCCAAATGAATTCTGCTTCTGTCACTTTTTATTTCCTGTTAGTATTATTTCTGATGAAATTACTCCACCACCTCTTCTTCCTTCCCTTATTTTTACTTAATACATAATAGATTGCAGCATTAGACTGCCAATCCTGATCTATTTGTAGCCATATTTCTATTATCCTTATTACACCTGTTTCCCTGCATCTATTTATTACCTCTAATTCTTCTAATTGTTTTTTGATGCCAGGGACATGTTTGTATAAACAATTTAACACCTATATTTTCTATACTCATGTTTTACTTGAAGAGCTAATTTATTACTTCTTAAAACATTTTATTTTCCCTTCTATCATCATGATCTCTTTAAGAGCTTTTGCCTTATTCCTTACTTTTTGTGTCCTGAAATTATTTTGACTAGTGCTCTTAAATACAAATAGTAAAAATTAGAAAAGAGACACCATGGATCTTATTTAATTCTTCAGTTATAAGCAAGTTTTGATGAATGCATAGTTTAAACTTGAACTTTGATTATGTTATTAAAATAAGCAGAGCAGTTAAAAAAAACAGCAATAATAGCAAGCTGGCACTGAAACATGACACAAAGATGACTGTTATCACAGCTCTAATTCCTTATAATTTATTAGGCAATAATTTTAGGTGTTTTAATATACAAATGTAGAATGTCACAGAAAATGGAGATGGTAGATGAAGGAACAAAATAATGTAAAGATTGATTTTATAATATACAAATGTATAAACAAAGTAATAGTGGAGAAAAAGGGATAATGCCAAATTGCAAAAATGAAATTATCAAAAAAGAATAGAATTAAAGGATTAATAATAAAGGTTTCTCCTTTCAATTTCACATGAATAGAGAATATAGGATCAGAAAAAAACTTACAAAATTCCTTGGCTTATTATATTTCTTTGGTATGACGCACAATTAGTGGCTAATATGATCAACTCAATGCTATTTTAAATAGAAAAGTAACTTCAGTATTCTGTGGAAAGTGTTGATCAGAAAGATTGAAGTCTATATTTGATCATTAAAATCATGTTTCATGTTTCAATTTTATCAGTTTGTATTTTGGCTATATTTTAGTTTTAATAAATTGGGTGCTAATGACATATTTATGTTTGGCCAAGAAATTACTCTACAGTAAATCGATACAAGATAGATTATCTGTTACAAGTCATGTCTCCAGTTTAAACAAAAAGGTCCACTATGTTAGATATTAAGTGATGCAAGAGTATTTTAAGCATCGACTCTTTCTAGCAGGAAGTAAGAAGTGATAAGTGCAGATTACAAAAACATTACGTCTAAATGTCTATTGTTTGTGAGTGAGCTTTGACAGTGCCTGTTGACAGGTTATTTGACTCCAACAGCGACTTATGTTTATACGTAATCTTTAAAGATGCTGCACAGGAGCATTAATAAACAAAATACAATATTGGTCCATAAAAGAAGATACACTGGTAGTTGACCAAGAGGTTGGTCAGAGAGACTGCCTCTGTGGCAAGTCATAAAAATAGGGAAAAAGGGTACAGAACTTCAGTGACAGAATTCCAGAGATTTAGGACTTTGTTGCCATGCCAATGGTGGAAAATTAAAAATGAGCATGATTAGGAGGACAGAATTTTAAAAAGTGCTGGTATCTTGCAAAATATTAACTTTATGTAATCAAAAGTTAACTGAAGTCAGCAACCAAGGAAAGAAAAGGCAAACAGAAAATTGTGGGAGTTAAGACACCTGCATTTTAGGTTTAGATAACCTAAATTTTATGTAAGTAAAACCAGGAGAGCTTTTGAATTGTCCAATCTAGAGATAACAAAAGGAGGAACACAGAAATGCAGGCCCAGGTAGGTGCTTTGGTTGGCATAGACAAGTTGGAACAAAGGGCCTATTTCAGTGCTGTACAACTCTATGAGGTTTCAGCAGCAGATGAGCTGAGGTATGAAAAGGGTCAAGCAATGTTATGGAGGTGGAAATTGGGAATGCAAACGATACCGTGGATATATCATCTGAAGCTCATCACCAAGTAAAACATGACACAGATTCGGTTTCTGAACATTGATGGGGAGAGAGATGAAATCAATCACTATGCAATGGAGTTTGTGGTGAGAACTGAAGACAATGGTTTGGATACTCCCAAAATTTAGATGGACAATGTTTCAAGTCTTCTAGAATGGTCACATCCACCAATTTATTAACAGGGAAGAAATAAATAGTGGTGAAACAGGCAGTGAGCAAAAATCTGGACAGATAATTGTGCATTTTCTGATTAACTTGCTGATGTGCAGCATGGAGATAATAGGTGGTAGTGGTGGGGGAGTGAGAATCCCTGACATGAACTAATGAACAAATTTAATTCCATATTTGGAGGCATATGCAAGGGATCAGTCTGTGAATAATTTGTCAAATATTGCCTAAAATATTATGTATAGGTAAAATATACAGATTAAAAAAGGCTAAATTTTCATTTAACATCACATGATGTAGAGGTCTCAATCTTTAACAGTTTAATTTTCCATTTCTGAAGCTTTGAATCACACTCCAAAATAAGTGTGCACTTTTCATCTACATTAAGACTTATGACCATATAGAAAAATTTACCATCAATAGAAGAATCCATTTAATGGCAATCTCCTATTGCAACTTCACAGTTGTTATGAAAGTCATTATTAAGTGGGAAGCAACAAAAATTCTGGTTATTTTGTATTGTAGCAAGTTTGGTTTAAACTGCAATTGAAGTCCTATTTCCTTCCGGCTCTACTCACTCCAAATCTAATCCCTTTCATCTTGCCTTCTACATTTAAGAATCTGTTTGAATCTCTAGTTCTAAGTATGTTTATGTGGGTGGATATGGAAGCAAAGACAACATGTCTTTTCAAAAACTGATATTCATCCAGTAGCAATTCCTCTCAGGTGACAATACTGAAATAATCAGCATAATTCCAGAAAAACAAAAGTATTGTAATTTGGGTGTCTTACCTCTAATGTACCTCTTTTAGAAGGATTGAGCACCAGAAAGCGTTTAAGGAGGTTTTCACAGTCTGTGGACATGTAAAATGGAATCCGATATTTTCCTCTGAGCACCCTTTCCCTTAGTTCCTTTAATGAACAAAAAAAATACAAAACAAAATCTTAGTGAATACTGTGGTTAATTATAAATTTTTTTAAAATTCTCTAAGCTGAGCTCCTATGTAACAATCACTACTTAAGTTTAATTTTCACAAATTTTATTCTGGTAGCACTAAGTTCAACTCTGCAAAATATGGGGACCAAATTCTGTGCCTTTCGGGGCTATGGCTGTACCTTCTAATTTAAAGTTGGAAATTAGGGTAAAAGCTGGCAACTCTGAGCTACATTCAGGACTCCTGAGAAAAGGCAGCCCTGAACTTCTGCAATGATCAGCACTCCTGGGACACCTGCAGTTCACTGAACTGACTGGCCTGTTGAACCTGCTAACCTTCAATGCTAATTTTGATATAGTTCCATGAGAAAGAACATTTGATTTTAATATGGTAGCTGGGAGTCAGCTTTTTGAAGGAAGATCACTCTTGGGGAGTGTGTCAACCGTGGGTCAACAGTAAGCTTAGGTGGCTTACTGGTCAGCTGAAGATCTTGGCTTTTGTGTTCAGACAAACACCAAGTTATACGCTTACCAAAGTATGCAATTGGAATAACTGTAGCTATTTAGAATAACAGTTAAATAAACATTTACAACATCTTAATTATCCATGACATTTACATGTCACTTCAGCTTTGTTCCTTTAATAAATCCAAGTGAAATATTCTAGATTAACTTTCAATCATCAAAACAACTTTTTTGCATCACATTAATTTGACATCAGTCTCAGTATGATCAGACTCCCAAGAAATTGGTGAGATTTCTTACCTAATAAACCTGGAATTATTCCAACTGTACCATTAAAAAGGATTGATTAAATGGTTTTTAAAATTAAGAAGAGTTTAGACAGAGTGGTGAAATGTACTATTTCATATGAAATTCAAGAAAACTGCAGACAAAAGGAATTTGAAACAAGGACAGAAAATGCTGGGAACACTCAGCATGGCAGGTCATGCGTGCTCTTTCCTCCTTTACCACTCCCTGTGTTATGGCACTTTTTCCATGCAACTACAGGAGATGCAACAGCTGCCCTTTCACCTCTTCCTTTTGCACCACCCAGGAATCCAAATGTTTTTTTTTCACGTGAAGCAGCAATTCACATGCACTGCTTCCAGTCTGGTGTATTGGATTTGGTGTTTACAATGTGGTCTGCACAATACTGGGGAAAACTAAAGCAAATTGAGTATATGCTTTGTGGAGCATCTGCATTCACTCTGTAGGAGTGACTGTGAACTTCTGACTGCCTGCCACTTTAAATTCCCCCACCCCACTCTCACCCTGACCCATCTGTCTGTGGAGTTTACATTGTTAAAATGAGGTCCTATGCAAACGTGAAGAACAACACATCATCTTCCAGACTCAACATAATATTTCCTAACTTTATGCAATCTGTTCTTCCTTTCTCTCTATACAAGTAATGGTAATTTTTGCCTTTTATCATATTGGCCTGGTTTTTTCTTTTCACCCTGATAATTATGTTCCATCACCTTGCTATTGGCATTACATAATACAGAAAAGCAAAATCTGATTTCAACTGCTCTATGAATGCAGTTGTTCTCACCCTATCAGTTACTTCCTTTGTTTTATCCATCCCTCCCCTACTTTCTCTGCTATCAAAACTAACTTGTTTTCTTCTTCCCAGTTCTGACAAAGGGTCTCAGATCTGAAATGGCTTTCTTTCCACTGATGCTGCCTGACCTGCTGAGTGCTTCTAGCATTTTCTGTTTTCAGTTCAGATTTCCAGCAGATTTTTTGATTTTCATTTACAAGAGAACCAGAGTTAAAAGTTTCAAGTGGAAGACGATTACTCAGTAGGTCAGGCAGCATGTGTGGACAGAAAGGTAGAGTTAACATTTTGAAACGTTAACTCTACTTCCCTTTTTACAGATGCTGCTTGACTTGATAAGTACTTCCAGTACTTTCTGCTTTTATGACTATTATTTTCTACAATGATTTTCATAATTTGTATAATTCAACCTGCTGTCAAGCTTTCAGGAAAGCAATACACTAACCTAAAAAATACTAACCACTGTTATAAAGAAATATGTTAAAGTAGCAATATATTGGATTCACCAATGTCTGTCAATTGACCAAAAGGGGTAGTTATGACACCTGCTGAAGAACTAACATGAACTGATTTTGCAGACAGCAAATCTGGTACATCATTCAAAAGGGGAAAATAACTCAATGCTGTTTTTCTCCTTTTCTCCATAATTAAATGCTCCAGTTCTACCCAACAAATTTATTTTTGAAGTGTAGTCGTGACTGTAATGTAGGAAATATATATCCCAACGTGACCAAACAAACAGAAATAAGGTACAATTTAGGTAAGACTCTTAAACAAGGGTGAGGATATCAGGGAAATTTCTCCAGTTCGTATTCTAATGAGGGTCTTCAGGCTCCTGTACCTCCTCCCCGATGGTAGTAATAAGAAAAAGGTATGTCTCTGATGGTGAGGGTCCTTAATGATGGATGCCACCTTTTGGAGGCATTGCCTCTTGAAGATGTCCTCAATGGTAGGGAGAGCTGTACCCGTGATGGAGCTGGCTATAATCATCTGCAGCCTCTTGCAATCCTGTGCATTGGAGTCTCCATACCAGTCAGAATACTCTCCACCGTGCATCTATAAAAATTTGTAAGTATTTGGTGACATACCGAATCTCTTCAAACTTCTAACGAAGTAGAGTCACATGCGTGCCTTCTTTGTGATTACATTAATGTGTTGGGCCCAGGATAGATCCCTCAAGATGTTATCACCCAGGAACTTGAAGTTGTTCACCCTTTCCACCGCTGACCCCACAATGAGGACTGGTGTGTGTTCTCCTGACTTCCCCTCCCTGAAGTTCATAAACAATTCTTTGGTCTTGCTGACGTTGGGTGTGAGGTTGTTGTTGCAACAACACTCAACCAGCCAGTCTATCTCACTCCTGTGCACTGCCTCATCGCCATCTGAATTCTACCAACAGTGGTGTTATTAGCAAATTTATACATAGCGTTTGAACTGTGCTTGGCCACACAGTCATAAATGTTGAGAGAATAGAGCAGTGGGTTAAGCATGCATCCTTGAAGTGCACCTGTGTTGATTGTCAGCGAGGAGATGTTGTTAGCGACTGCACTGAATGTGGTCTCCCGATAAGGAAGTCAAGGGTCCATGTGTAGAGGTCTAGCCAAAAGAAAACATCTCCAATGACGTAGTACTTTCTTAGTACTTAAATAACTGCCAAGATTATGTCTCTGGAATGGGTGTGAATCTACAAACTGAAGATTCAAATGATAGTAACTGAAAACGAAAAAAACCTGCACATTCTGGAAATCTGAAATAAACAATTCTGATGAAAGTCATTAACCTGAAAATTAATGCTGTTTCTCTCTCCATAGGCTTCTGCCTGACCTGTTGAATATCCTTGGCATTTTATGCTTTTAATTCAAATGACAGTGCTGTAACTGAATCACATAAACCACAGTCACACTTGACAAGGTGAACACTAAAAGGCACATACTTTGATATCAATTGAGTTAGGTGGAAACCTTGGCCCTATAACCCAGTTCTAATAAATAACATAGCTTTTAAACTTCCATATTACTGAAACATATCTTCACTGGATGTGGGCATCGTGGGAAGACCAGCATTCATTTCCCATCCCAAATTATTCTTGAACTGAGTAATTGTTTGCCATTTCATTTGATGTCGAGAGTGAGTGTATCCATTTAATTATTTTTTTTCAATCACATGTAGTAAATAGAACATTAGAACAAAAGGCCAGATAATGTAGAAAGTTTTGCGAGAACAATCAAGAAATTAGTAGGTTTAATGAAAATCTGTCGAACTGAAATTTGACAAAACTACTATGAAGTGACTTATTTCATAAAAAGAGAGCTTTAAAAATCAAATGTGCAAGTTACCTTCAAGTTCTGTCCATCAAATGGCAATGAACCACTGACTAATGTATAAAGTATAACACCTAAACTCCAAACATCTACTTCAGGCCCATCGTATTTCTTCCCTTGGAAGAGTTCTGGAGCAGCATATGGAGGACTTCCACAGAAAGTGTCCAGTTTATTGCCAATTGTAAATTCATTGCTGAAGCCAAAATCCGCTATCTTAATATTCATATCAGCATCTAATAGTAGATTTTCAGCCTAGATAAAACAAAATAAGGCAAATCATCAAGTAACTGAAAACATGCACCAATGTACTTTTCTATGGCAATATTATCTAATCTATTCTGCTATTCAGTTAAAAGTAAACTAAGCAGAAACCTCATTTCTTCAAACCTAAATCTTAAAATCACATTAAAGCAACCAAAATACATCTTGTCTCATTTAATTTAGAGAGAAGTGTATTCTGTAGCAAAAACTTTTTCTGATAAAATTTCAGAGGTTGTATAGATAAAACATTAGAGACAAGCTTTCAATGACTTCTGTAAAATCTCTCAGACAAAAATAAAGGGCATCCACATTTGATCAGACATTTTCTGTGTTACTTTGAGCTAAATTAACATTATTCTTTTCAATCCTCAATATTATTTGCAGACATAGAATAAACTTCAGAAAGCACAGCAGCAGACAGCAAACATTTCTGTTAAATTGAGTATCATTTGAAATATACTAGTTGGATGAGTTACCCATGTTCCTCTATTAAAGTAGTTTTATGAAGACTTGTTAATAGTAACAAGGAGCATGTGGTTTTGGAAAGATTCAAATTTTAGTAATATAGCATGCCCTTGCGTTACAGCAGTTCGGGCAACAGAAATTTGACCTTCTGGAATTCACAAATAACTACCAAAATAAGGAATAAAAATGGTTCTTATGGTATTTCTGTGAAAAAAAATAAACAAAGTCCATACAGAGAACTGAACTAGTTTACCAAGGACAACGATCATTGGCTGCCAATTTAAGGGATCTGTTTTGGAAACCGGCAAGGCAATTTCTTCAAGTGATACTTGCATAATGATACTTTAACTCAGACAATGTAACATTTGTTTCTAATTAATTTAAACAACCCTTTCTCTTCTGCCAACAACACAATCAGAATTCCCTTGCCTGAAGACCGCACACCCGTGGGGTACTGTTAAGAAAAAAAACTTCCCATTGGAACACATCTCCACTAATAAAAAGGGACAAAAAAAGGATTCGTATTACAGAAAATCATAATATGGACTGTTCTAGGAACACAGCTTCTACTGGAATATAATGTTATAGGCAGAACATGACCTGTACACAAGAGACAAGCTATGGCGAGAGAGTGCTGCTTAATGACACCTTCATCTCTCAGATTAAGAATAAACTAATAGGGCTATAAATAGCCAGATTGGATGTGCTTTTTGTGACACTCACTGGCCAGTTCTCATTTTTCACTAGCCAGATAATAGTATTGCAGCTGTACAACTTAACCAGAATCTTAACTGGATCTGGGGCATACATCTTCATTATTACAGACAGGATGTTGTCAAGGCTCAAAGCTTTTGGCACATCAAATTGTCTCATCAACTTCTTGGTAGAATATGGAAAAGTTTGAATTTAAGGATGAATGGCTTCTGTACAAGCGAGAGCTTCAGGAAAAGGTTGATAGACAGATCATTCACTTGGCTTTTCTGGCTGATGACAGTTGAAAATATTTTAGGTTATGTGATTACGGGGTACTTCTGATTGAAGAAGGTTGAAAATATGGGCGTGTTCATGGATCCTTCTCTTCAGCATCCCACCATTTATAGTGAAACTTGGTTTTGATTTGCTGGTCCCGGATTGTGTAACTTTGCTTCAGCATATTGTTTAATATACACGTTGTTTTATGTTGTAGCGTCACCAAGTTGTCTAGAGAGAATGTGTACGCCAAATTAAAAACACAAATTCTGTGGTGGGCATTGATCCATTTGGAGGTAGTGGATTATTGCATCCAGCAAAAATTAGTTACACCCTGATAACAAATCACAAACAGCTCAAAAATATGGAAAAGGCTGAAATTGAATCTTTCAATAATTATTGCATGTAAATCTTTATCACTTTTAAATACGAGCTGAATAGGAAAAAAAAACAAGTCAATTGAAAGTTTTTACTCAGAACTTAAGAATCGTATTTCACTCAGTATTTAACAACAAGCAGATCACTTTGCACATGAAGATAAACTGGCAAGACCTACCTTGAGATCTCTGTGTACAATTTGCTTTTGATGACAGTACTGTACTGCTGATACTATCTATTGCAAAAA
>JARFYF010000001.1:116271975-116284979 GCA_030265395.1 Rhina ancylostomus
AAGGATAAATATCGACCTTGTGGGAAAGTATTAAATTGGAACAGGGCAAATTATGAGAGTATTAGGCAAGAAGTAGGGAGAGTTAATTGGGAACAGCTCTTTTTGGGCAAGTCCATATCTGACATATGGAGGTTGTTTAAAGACCAACTGCACTGAGAACAGGACAAGTATGTTCCAGTAAGAAGGAAGGACAAGAATGCCAAGGTAAGGGAACATTGGATGTCAAGAGAGGTGGTGAATTTAGTCAAGAAGGAAAGGGAAGCATATGTAAGGTTCAGGAAGCTAAAATTGAACAGAATCCCTTGAGGATTATAAAGAAGCTTGAAAAGAACTCAAGAATGAAATTAGGAGAGCCAGAAGCTTGAGTTTAAGAGTTGGAAGTTATGTTACAGCTTTATATAACTTTAATTAGGCTGCATCTAATGCAATTAAATGCAATAGTATGCATTCAATGCTGTTTGCCCCCATTATAGGAAGAATATGGAGGCTTTGGAGAGGGTGCAGAAGAGGTTTACCAAAATGTTGTCTGGATTAGAGGGCATGTACTGTAAAAAGAGGTGGACAAACTTGGGTTGTTTTCTCTGGAGTGGCGAAGGCTAATGGGAGACCTGATCGAGGTTTATAAGGTTATGAGAGGCATAGAGTAGACAGCCGATATTCTTTTTTGCCAGGGTCAATAAGTTTAATATTAGAAGACATGTATTTAAGGTGAGAGGGTGTAAGTTCAAAGGTGGTGTGCGGGGCAAGCTTTTTTGAAGTCCATATTGACTACGTCTACTGCCCTGCCCTCATCGACCTTCTTGGTTACTCTTCAAAAAACTCAATCAAATTCGTGAGACATGATTTCCCATGCACAAAGCCCTGCTGACTATCCCTAATCAACCTCCATCTTTCCAAATGTATGTGTATCTTTCCAAATGAGTGTATCTCTCAGAAACTCCTGCACTAACTTACCTACCACAGAATTTGGGCTTACCGGTCAATAGTTCCCAGGTGTTTCTTTGCAGCCCTTCTTAAATAAAGGCACAACATTAGCCACCCGGCACTTTTCCTGTCACCAATGTTAAAGATATCTCAGCCAGGGCTCCTGCAATTTCTTCTCTAGCTTCCCTCTGTGTTCTCGGATATACATGATCAGGCCCTGGAGATTTAGCTACCTTTGTACTTTTTAAGATATCCAACACCTCCTCTGTTGTAATGTGGACTATCTGCAAGACATCCCATTTTCTATCTCAGGCTCTGAAGTCTTCATGTCTTTCTCCATGATAAAAACAGAGGTGAAATATTCATTGAGGGCCTTGCCCATCTTTTGCAGCTCCAAGACAAAGATGTCCACTTTGGTCTTTGAGGGGCCCTGTTCTCTCTCTGGTTACCCCTTTTCCCTTAATATACTTATAAAATCTTACTGGATTCTCCTTAATCTTTTTAAAATGTTTCTTCTGCATTTTCTCACATTTATGGGAGCAGAGTGAATGAAATTAGTTTGTAATTTTGCAAGTTGTTTTGCAACTGAGCCCAACCTAACTAAAAGGTTCAGTTGGATTTGGAGAAGATTTTTATTCATGTCAATTGAGAAATAGAGGTTGTTCAAAATGATAATTAATGGCTACCTTAATAAAGCAGGATTTGAATCATTCTGGAATTGCACAAAAACCTTCCACATTTTCATGCAAAGCTGTTTCTTGAGCTGGTAGTGATAAATTACCATGAAAGCCTGGAATATACACTCTTTCAGGTACCTTGATGATATTGATATGCCAATCACTGTGGAAGCCACCTTTTCCAGTCAAAGGCTCAAAGTCATTTGTCAATCGTTCCTCTTGTACCCGGAGGCTCGTGGTCATGTGTATTTTAGCTTCTGCCTAAGTTAAAACACAAAATAATTTTATAAATATATATTTATGGAAACTCATGCATAGAAATTGTTACCTCAAAGTAATAATTTTGCAAAAGGCATTCATGCCTGAAGGTTAAAAAAAATGAGCATGATATTGTGATTATGTGGAAAGGTTTTTCGAAGAGTCAGTAATGTACAAAATGCCAAATGGCCTCTTTCTGTGCTATAAGATTTTGTGGTTCTAGGAGGTTACAGTAAAACATTCTGTGATAGATTCATGGAATCTGCATGAATTTTAATGCATCATAATGTTACCTTTCTTAAACTTCTAATAGCCTACAAGTAGCTTCAACAGGAGTATTTGAGAGTTAATGGTATACTGCAAATGGTTTTGGGCTGTTAATTCCTTAAATTCCTCTTTTAAGCCATGTGGAATCTGGGTAAACACTCTTCTGTACAGTGGTCTGGTCTTTTAAAGATGATATTCCTCTCAGTAGTAAGTTGTGCTGTTAATAATTTAATCGTTAATAAGGAAGCAGATGAAAACAAGTAACTGTAGCGACCCAGGCCCGCGGGTGTCGAACTGCTATTGGCAGCTGTGGATGATCACGCAGGAGCACGTCGCGACAGACGCATGCTGCAGGCCTTCCAGTAAGGCCCTGATATCATGTCCGGTGTGGGGCCCTGACATCACATCCAGTGCGGAGTTTCGGGTATTTGTACAGGAGCACGCGGTTTACAAGTCTTAGTAAAATGTGCTCTGACGACTCCAAGCCTTTTCTTTCCTTTGCCGTGAACAGCAACATAACATTATTTGTTCTGCATGAGCTTGTTGTTTCCACACTGTTAGCTATCCTGCCAGAAACAGCATTCCTCAACCCAGGAAACTGGGCCATTGTCAGGGTTGGGTCACAAAGCTTGTATATATCTGACCTGGACATTTATTACGTGGCTGAACAGAATTTATATTTTTCAAAGTCTGCTTTCAGGACTGGACACATTATAAAATAAAGGAGACAAGAAGTGCCTAAGGAGTTACTGGCTAACTAATTCACAGTTCCACATGGAGAGCCCTTGTAAAAGTCTTGAAAGGAGTGCAGAACATAAAAAATAAAGGCCTTATCAATTTGACTAGCACTCAATGAGATTGGATGTGCATCTTTTTGAAGCAACTGGCACAGAATCAATGAATTATCCATACTGTTCAACATCTGCAGATACAACTGTTTTCAGTCACTATGTGTGTAGCATTTTATCAGATGTTGAACGAAGACCTCTCATGTTCAGACATTTTTGGAAGAATCTATTCATTTTGTAATATTTAATGAAATGATAGGATAATAATTGAAGGCACTGTCATAGCCGTGAATGGTCAAACAGCAAAAATTACTTGGCAGTGCTACTGTTGGCTTATGAATCCTGAGTTACCCAAAATCTGTCTGATCTCCAGCGCCTTCCATGTGGTCGAGATTCCCTGACTTTATGACTCTTTATACATCGCTATGCCAAGGTCATGATATTTCATTTCACTATATAATATTTGAAAAGCCTTAGAACAATTTTACAGTTGTTATACTGTGTTTAGGGGTGTACAGAACATGGAATCCTGGCAATTCTGTTTCCTTGCTACTTAAGTGCCACCATTTTAATGCATTACATAGTCATTTCACAGACATAAATATAACATTGAAACTATTTTCCAAAATGAGCAAGAAAATGTTATCTGCATACCCATGATATATTTACCTTCCAGCTGGCTGATCTGCTCGTGAGAGAGATGGTTACTCCACAGCTTCTCACTGTGTAAATAGGCCTCTTAGTTTGAAGAGATTATTAAACTAAACCCAGGGGCTTGGATTTCCCTTCCCCTACACTATAATATACAGTATAATAAATATATACAAGCTTTGTGACTCAACCCTGACAATGGCCCAGTTTCCTGGGTTGGGGAGTGCTGTGTTTCTGGCGGTGTGGAAACTACAAGCTCATGTGGAACAAACAATGTTCTTTATTTTCATCTATTAACAATTAAGTTATTATTAGCACAACTTACTACTGTGAAATGGATATCATCTTTAACAGCAAAGACTAATGTACAATATTCATTTACTATGTTCTTTGAGTTTCAATTATTCTTATAGAATCATTCAATAGTCCAAAACAACCTCTAATGATTCTTTGACTCCTAATGTAGCTGAACAAATGTCAATACCACTCTTTCCTCTTCTTTGTTTATCTCTGGCTGGTCTAATAGAAACTTTATTTTCCTCCAATTGTGCATGATCCTTGGAGTCACTGGCCTATGTTTATCCTGAAAAATCATTTTTAAGACCTATTTTTCAACACAGATATTGGAAGTAGTATTGAAGTGATTGAATTACTTGGCTAGCTGTCTAAGAGGCTTGCTTTACGCATTAGAACTTATCAGTTTGAAATCCACCATGGTACTGGGGAGTGAAATAATCTGCAATAAAACAGTCTAAAACCTTGAAATTACTGGATAGTTGTGAAAATCCATCTGTTTCACTAATGCCCTTTATACAAGGAAATCTGATCTGGCCTATATTTGACTCCAGACCCATAGCAATATGAGTGCATGCCTTCCAAACTGGTCAGGCAAGCTACTCAGCTGTCACAACGACTTTAGGAATAGAGACAGGCTATTTGGCACTGCAAAACCCACCTCATGAATGCCAAGGAATTGGTGTCCACCTGGAAAGTTCTCCCATAGACTGGTGAAGCATCTTCTTGATGCAGTTACACTGAAATAATCTTTCCTTACAGCCGATTATCTGAACAATCCTTTATGGGTATATCCTAGCCATATGGAGTAGAGGTGAACAATTAAGCAGCTAATTAGGCAGAGGAGCTTGGATGATATATTTCAGCCTTCTCCTGATGCACCAATGATCTCCGACACTGGTCTTTACCAACTTGATTCACAACCAACAGTAATGGGTAATATAAGTGCTGTGGGATCTGACAACATCCTGGCTGTAGTGCTAATGTTTTGCACTCCAGAACTAGCCTCACCACTAGCCAAGCAGTTCCAATGCAGTTAAAACACTGGTATCTGCTTGACAAAATGGAAATTTGCTCAAGCATATTCTGTTTCTAAAATCCAACATGGTTAATTACCATCAATCTGTTCAAAATCATCAGAAAAGTAACAGAATATGTCACTCAGCATGCTATTAACTTGTACTTACTCACCAACAACCTACTCACTAGGACCATTTGGTGTCTGACATGAAAATAAACCAAGATGCAAACAAGAACAAAAGAACTGAATTCCTAATGTGAACTGAGAGTGACTTCTCTCAGCATCAAGGCTGCATTTGACTGAGTGTTACACTGAGGTGTTTCAATAAAATTGAAATCAATAGGAATTGGCTGGAGTCATATCTAGCTCAAGGAAAGGTAGCTACAGTTGGTACAGGTCAATCACCTCAAGCCCAGTATACTGGTGCAGGAATTCTTGAGGACATTGTTCCAGGCCCAGTCATCTTTAGCTGATTCATTAATGATTTTGTTTCTATCATTGTCAGAAGTGAGGAAGTTCTCTGACGTTTGCATGATTTTGAATTCAATTCACAGCTCTTCCAATAATGAAGCAGTTCATGTCTACAGCAGCAGGATCTGAATTGCATTTAAGCATAAGTAGCAAACAACAAGTGTCACACAGATTCCAGGTATTGACTCTTCCCCTTCACATTCCCACTGCTGAATCTCCCACCATTAACATTCTGATGCTCTCTGTTAAGCAGAAGCTAAATTGGACCAGCCACAAAAATAGCAGTGGCTACAAAAGAGACTGTAATTCTGTGATAAGTTTTTCTTCTTTTGACTCCCAAAAATCTTTCCAATATTACAAATTTGGTGGATATTCTTCACTTTCCTGGGTTTAGCAATACTCAAGAAGTATCCTAGACAAACAGTTCATTCAGTTGGCACCCAGTCCTTAAGCTAAAAATTTACATCCTCTAACACCAGTTCAGTTGCTGTAGTGTGTACCGTTTACACAATGTCCTGTAGCCACTTGCTAAGTTATCTTTGACAACATCTCTAACATGCAACTTCCATTATCAACTAGGACAAGAATAGCAGGTGCCACTATACTAAAGTTACACACGGTCCTTATTTAATATACATCGTTGCTTCTTCGTCATTACTGGAATTCCCTACCAAAATCTCCTTGAGGGTGCTTTCACTGCATGAATGCTATATTACAAAATGGCTGCTTACCACCATCTTCTCAGGTGTAACTGGGGATAAGCAATAAATGTTGGTCTTGTGAGCTTTGTCCACATCCCAGTAAATGAATGTAAAAAAGCATAATCAGCTTGACTTACTCTTGTCACTTTCTCATTTTCTAAGTTCAAGGACATAATTAGCTTCCATGTCCTCTATTATGCTCTTAAAGATAAATATCTAGAAAGTAATCACTGATCAGTAGTACTATATGCACTATACAGTGCAGACAGTGTTGTATTCCTCTTCTGAAATTCCCAGTGTGCTGCAATACCACACATTTTGTGGTCCTGATGGGTATGAATTTCTAGGCAATGTCATTTACTTTCTAGGCAATCTTGTTTCCACTCAGTGGAGCTGACCAGTTGACCTTTCTTAGGTCTGTTGCACACTTTGGGAACCCCCACAACTTTCTGCAGTGAAGGCCTTCAGATGGTACCTAGGAAAAGCAGGACAATAAGTATCGAAATAGTGTTCCTGATGTTAGGTAGTGGTGGTGGGAGAGGACATGTGGTAGATTGTGCAGGGTGCTAGAAGTCTATTTGCATAAAGCATATATCTATTGGCACAGTGCCAAAAATATTAACAAAAAGTTTCTGACTTTCAAGTCTTTGTATAAGATACCTTTATTAGTCACATGTATATTGAAACACAGTGAAATGTGTGTTCTGGGGCAGCCTGCAAGTGTCACCATGCTTCTGGTGCCAACATAGCATGCCCACAACTTCCTAATCCATACATCTTCAGAATGTGGGAGGCAACCAGAGTACCCAGAGGAAACCCTCTAGCCTCCTGTATATGAGGAACTCTTTTAGTAACTAATATTGATATTGACTGACAGTTGTAATTTCAAGTGTGTGAGCAATTCTTGGAAGCTTAAAGCTATGGGTAACCATACATAAATTTATGGCCAGAAGATGACATCATGACTTCAAGATTGTAAAGGGTCACAAACAGCAATGCTAGTCTAACATCTCTAAATATCAGAATGAATGAGGAACCCCAGCTCCTAAAGGAAAGTATCATACTCAAGTAGTTTAGGATTAATTTGTGGTAATATCTTTAATCCCTTACTAATGCTTCGAAAAACTCATCAGGTGTAACTGGAGAGGAGCAATAAATGTTGGTTTTGTGAGCTTTGCCCACATCCCAGTAAATGTATTAAAAAATCATGATCAGCTTGACTAATTCTTGTAACTTTCCCACCCTCTAAATATAAATGTCTGTGTTAATTTTTAATTTCTTTCACCGAACTTTTTGCCACTTGGAATAGCTTGAAGCAGCAAAGCACAACCCAATGATTTTTAAAGGTGAAAGTTTTACACAAGAGCTAACAACTTGATTTGTCTCGGCTTGTCAAAGCAAATCTTCACCAAAAGTAAGAATTAAAGTTTCTCTGAAAGCATTAATAGCCAAGGGTTTAAATAAATAACAAACTTTGATAAGTTTCGTTTTCGCAAATGGAAGCCAGCTTAAGTTTCATTTTACTTGCCATGTATCCTCTCAGTCTTATTGCCCAGAGCAATATTGAACTAATATGCAATCTAGTCATGTTACAGTTAAACTTTGAATTCAAAACATGTAATTTCTCAGAAACACATTGTATTTTTCCCAGAATCCTGCTCCCCAGCCTGGAATACCTGGGCAGTGAAGTGCTGACCGTTCTACCTTCCATGGGAGTTCTCTGCCTTCATTCTGACTGCAATCTACATCTCACCTCAGGCAGACATCCAGCTAACACTTGAGGAACTTAGTGCTGTGATCAACAAGAACAAAGCAGCACACCCCAATGCCCATCACATCATGGCGGGAGACTTTAATCAGGTTAGCTTAAAGAACTCTGCCTAACTACTATAAACAGAGGACACACTCGACCACTGTTATACTACCATCAAGAGCACCTACTGATCCATCCCTCACCAGCACTTTGGTAAATCTGATCACCTGGCTGTGCTTCTTCTGCCTACATTCAGACAGAGACTGAAGAGCATGGCACCGGTAAAGTGGACTTCAAAGAGCTGGATGGCAGAGCAGAGGAGCGAATTCAGGATTGCTTCAAGTGGATGGACTGGAACATGTCCAAGGATTCATTAGAGGACCTAAATGAATATGCCACAGTCATCACCAACTTCATAAGGACGTGTGGACGAGTCTGTACCCACAAAAATATTCTAAGTCTTCTCCAATCAGAAGCCCTGGATGAACCAGAGGTTCATAATCTGCTGAGGGCTAGATCTGTGGCGTCTATGGCGATCCAGAGTGATATAAGAAGTCCAGGTACAACCTCCAGACTGCCATTGTGAGTGCAAGGAGGCAATTTCAGACAAAACTGGAATTACAGATGGATGCTCAACAGCTGTAGCAGGGCTTGCACAATATAACTTCCTACAAGACAAGATAGAGTAGCATAAGTGGTAACAACCCATCACTCTCGGATGAGGTCAGTGCCTTTTATGCATGTTTTTATCAGGAGAACTATGACACGTCCACATGAGCCCCCACATCTCCAGATGACCCTGTAATTACAGTCTCTGAGTCTGATGTCCGAGCATCCTTCAAAAGAATGAATCCATGAAAGCCGTCTGGTCCAGACAGTTACCTGCCTGTATACTAAAGGTCTGTGCGGACGACCTGGCTGGAGTATTTAGGGACATATTCATCCTCTCACTTCTGTGGTCTAAGGTTCCCACCTGCTTCAAAAGGTGCCCAGGACGCGTGTGGTGACCTACCTCAATGACTACCATCCAGTGGCACGTACATCAACGATAATGAAGTGCATTGAGAGGTTGGTTATGCCACAAATCAACTCCTGCGTCAGAGATGACCTCAATCTGCTCCAATTTAGGTCAACAGCAGACATGATTTCTCTGGCTCTTCACTCTGCTGTGGACCATCTGGACAGCAGGAGCTTGTACATCAGGCTGCTGTTCATCGACTACAGCTCGGTGTTCAATGCAATTTTCCCATCCAAACTCATTGTCAAGCTTCAAGATCTGGACCTCCTTCTGCAATTGCAGAGATTGACTTCCTCATTGTCCGACCTCAATCAGTGAGGATTGGTAACAACATCACCTCCTCACTGACCATCAATACAGGTGCACTTCAAGGCTGCATGCTTAGCCCCCGCTCTACTTTCTGTACACACATGACTGTGTGGCTAATCACAGCTCTAATGACATCTTCAAATTCGCCAATGACACTACTGTTGTTGGAAGACTCACAGATAGCGATGAGTCAGCTTATCAGAGCGAGATAGGTCACTTGGTTGAGTGGTGCAGCAATAAACCTCTCTCTCAATGTCAGTAAATCTAAACAGATGATTGTTGACTTCAAGAAGGGGAAGGAGGGTGAACATGCACCAGTCCAGATTGGGGATCAGTGATGGAGAGAGTCTGCAGCTTTATATTCCTGGGCATTAACATATCGGTTGACCTGTCTTGGACTCAGCACACAGATACAATCATAAGGTAAGCATGCCAGCACCTTTATTTTCTTAGGAGATTAAGAACTTCAGCTTGTCATCGAACACTCTAACAAACTTCTACAGATATACTGTGAATGTATGCTGACTGGCTGCATCATGCTCTGGTATGGCAATTCGAATGCACAGGAATGCAAGAAGCTGCAGAGAGTAGTGGACTCTGCCCAAGACATCATGGGGACATCCCTCCCCGCCATCGGTAATATCTACAGGAGGTGCTGCCTCAAGAAGGTAATATCTGTCATCAAAGATCCCCACCATTCAGGCCATGCCATCTTCTCACAGCTACCATTGGGTAGGAGGTACAGAAGCCTGAAGTTCCACACCACCAGGTTCAAGAACAGCTACTTCCCTTCAACCATCTGGTTCTTGAACGAACTGGCAAAACCCTAATCACTACAGTTTAGCAACACTATTTTTCTTATGTTCTAATTGTGTTTTCTTGGAAAAATTGTGTATAATTTATGCTTAATTTATGTTTTTCTTGTGAATACTGGTTATCTGATGCTATGTGCATGTGATGCTGCTGCAAGTAAGTCTTTCATTGAACCTGTGCATCTATGCACTTGTGCATATGACAATAAACTTGACTTTGATGTGGGAAAAGATTAGTGAAATCCAACCATAAAGATGGAGCCCAAAATAAGAGAAAAACATGCTGGGAATATTCAGCAGGTCAGGCAGCATGAATGGAGGTAAATTTTCAGGTCAGTGGATCTTCTTCAGAACTGGATAAGTGAGAAAACAAGCTTGATTTAAGTTGCCAAAAAGGGGAGGGTGGAATGAACAGAGAGAACGTGTGTGATGGGGTACAAGTTGGGGGGAGAGTTGATAATGGTCATTGTTACAAAGGTGAAAGTAGATTTGCTGGAATGTATAGAGTGAGAACTTTAGCTCAGGTCTAATGGCATACAGTGCATGTGAATACGTTGGCTCAGCCTCAGGCAGTGTGGCCTAGAAGGATTGGAGCCAATGGCTGTGGACTGGAATTTGTGGTGCTGATTAAAGATATTGGGGTAGAATTTTTTCTCAGTTTTTTATGCTAACCGTGTATATATAGCACTGTGTGGTCCTCTACATATGCATTTCTGGCTCCAATAAAGTCATTGGAAATACATTTTCAAAGCATGACATTCTGCAACTTGTTCAAACATGCAACTGATAACATATTTCTAATTCAATATCCTCTCATTATTTAAGTGGGGGAAATTTCAACTCATCCAATACTAAAAATGTTAGACAAGCAAAGTTACAAATCAGAGGCAATGGGAGAGTGAAGAGAGAATGGTAGGTAGAGTTGGGTGTCGTCATTATTCATGTGAAACTAAAAGCTATGCCTTGAGATGTCATTCAAGAACTATCATATAGATAAGAAACAGGAGGGAATGAAGCACAGAAAGTTGTGGTACTTCAGATGCAGGAGGTGGGTAATGCACAGAGAATCCATTGCAGGCAAGCTTAGGCAAGGCTGGAGCCAGGAGAAGAGAAACTGAAATGGCTAGCCATGTCAAAGACTGCAGATGGAGTTGATCACTGTCTAACCTGGGGGCCAGGATGGAAAGCATGTGTATTTCCAATTTCAATTATTCCAACACTGGCTGCCATGCCTTCTGCTCCCTTCAACTTTCTCCCTTTCTATCTCTCTTTCTTTAAAAACTTGATTAAAATCTATATTTTGGACCAAACATTTGGCTATCAATTTTGATATCTCTTTCAATAACCCCTAGGAAGTTAATGATACAGTGATGATATTGGAACTGACTGACAAGGAAGATTTTTATTTGTGATGGTCATTAACTGGCACTTTTGTGGTGCAATTGTTATTTGCCTCTTTCAAACTAAGCCCAATTGTTGTCCACGATCTGTTACATTACAAGCATGCTCTGAATGGAGCTGAATATTGTGCAAGCATTTTTGAGTGGCACCATGTGGTACGGGTATGGTCACTGGTGGAGGAGAGGAGACTTGGGCTAACGACTGTTCCCTGAGGAAGCCTACAGCATATCCTGTGCTTGAAAAGATCGGCCTCCAACAAAAGCATTAATGTCTCTTTGTGTCAGGTATGGCTTCATTAACTTTAAAGTTTCTTTGCATGACCAATTTTATTGGAGTTCTTTGGTTTTGTATTGGTTAAAGCTTGCTTTGCTTTCAAGATCAGTCACTCTTACCTTGCCTCTAGGATTCTGCTTGTGATGACATTTGGATCAAAGGTGTAATATGGTCTGCAGCTGAATGGTCCCAGCAGAACTTGAAAATTAGCATTGGCATTTGTATTATTGGTGTGTAAATACTGCTCGATAGCTTTTAATGAGTTGTTCCATCACTTCCCAGAGGTTCTTCTGTGGGGCAAAAGAATCACTTACAAATCCATTTGAGTCAGGTAGAGGCATATTTATTTGATTGATCTTTCACCTGTGGGAAGAGAGAGGCCCATCTACTAGAGTCTTATGTGGACATTCTTTCCCATGCTTATACAGAAATCATTTTATATATATTTTGAGACAAGATAATACAGTTCCACCCATGCCTAACAGTTTAGTTATTGGAATTGAGCTAAGCAGGCAGAGAAGAACACATGTCTTTAAAGTCTAGCAAGGAGAAGTTACTTACCATCCAGTCCAGGGAAATCCACTCCAGGTCTTACAGGTCTAACGTTAAACAATCACTTACCTGGTGGCTCCACTTCAGGAGTGAAGAGTTGCCCCCACGTATCTCGGAAACTTGGCAAGAGGGCTGGGCTGCAGGCGAGGCTGAAACAACGTGGATACAAGAACCCCCTCCACAGCATACTACTAGCTAATGTCCAGTCCATTGAGAACAAAGTTGATGAAGGGCAAGACTGACCTACCAAAGAGAACTGAAGTGCTGTTGTGTACTATGTCTCACTGAAATGTGGCTTACGCCTGCCTTACCTGACTGTGATATTCAATTTGAGGACTTCTCAGTTCATTGAATAGACCGTGCAGCATCCTCAGGCAAAGTTAAAGGTGGAGGGGTCTGCTCCTTAATCAATAACTCGTGGTGCTTGGATGTGACAGTCCTGGCAAGCTCCTGCTCACCCAGCCTGGAATATCTAACGGTGAAATGTCGACCATTCTATCTGCCAAGGGAGTTCACTTCAGCTATCCTGATGGCAGTCTACATCCCGCCACAGACAGATATGAAGCCTGCACTCAATGAGCTATACTCCGTGTCTACAACCTTGAGACAGGATACCCTGAGGCCATATTCATTATCACAGGGGACTTCGATCAGGCCAACTTCAAGAGTGTGTTACCAAAATATTATCAAAACATTTCCTGCTCCATCAGGGGCCCTAACACCCTTCACCACTGCTATACAACCATCAAAGATGCCTTCCAAGCCACCTCGTCCTCACTCTGGGAAATCAGACCACCAGGCTGTGCTCCTTCTCCCTGCATACAAACAGAAACT
>JARFYF010000001.1:116290872-116306363 GCA_030265395.1 Rhina ancylostomus
TCCAGAAGACCTAGGGCAGCACGAAGGCCACCAGCATACCTCAGCTCTGGAAGACCGGGAGTTGTACAGTGTCCAGCACACCCCAGCTCTGGGAGACCAGGAGTTGTACAGAGGCAATGGCCCCCAGCTCTGGGAGTCTGGGAGCAGCACAGAAACTGTCAGCCTCTAGCTCCGGGAGACCGGGAGCAGCATGATGTCCAGCGCATCCCAGCTCCAAGAGATGTGGAGCATAGTACAAACAGAGCCAAAGATAAGGACAGGAACAGATATTAATCTCCATCCATGACACCACCAGCATCGCCACATGGAGAGGACCACAGCCCAAAAACAGTGCTGCTGTTCACCAGGACTGTTGGTATGAGGGCTCGGGCTGATTGACAATGTGATCCCTGAACTCAAGTAAATATGGAGATAACTCTGGCATCTCTAAACATGCACTGTGCAATGTGTGAACACCTTGCAATGCTTTGATAAGGTTAAGGCAGATGTAACCTTTTTAGAGTGTGGGCTGCCACAACTGTTGGAGGTGGTCATGATGGTGGTCCCAGGGATTGTCTATATAGTTGGGGGGCACGGGGAGTGGATGATAGTCATGCATCCGGCCTGGGGATTTTGCTGTGAGCAGGTAACTTCACTATCACTGAAGTCAAAGAGGTGGTGGGGGAACGGCTCCTTGGGGCTGATGTAAGTACTGTAACAATCTGTTCCAGCTAATTAATGTGTACACCTTGCCTGTGCTGAGCAAGTGGCTAGCTGTTCTCAAGCAGCTCCCACTGCTGCTGGCAATGTCCCTACCAGTCGTTCTGGACAGTAACTTCAACTGCATCATTGATGCAGCTGGACAATCCAGCAGAGCTGACAGGAGATTGAACAGCAGTTCCCCTGCAGGTGCAGCACAGCCACAATACACTTGGACTGGAATGGACAGCCCAGTACAGTCCTGGATAGACTTAATCTTTACATTGAAGGCAATCACGGTCAGATCCATTGACATTATGCCAGTGTTCTTCTCTGACCACTATCTCCTTCAAGCCTCCTGTCACCTACAGGAGGACCTGGGCGCAGGCAGGGGGACATGGAAGTTGAATCTCAAGCTGCTGACCCCAGAGAACATTGAGGAACTAAAGAGGGATTACACAAGTTGGAGAACCATGAAGGACCTCTTTGACTCACCGATTCACTGGTGGGAGGCAACTAAGGAGAACATCAAGAGGTTCTTAATTCTCAGAGGTATTCAGAAAGCTGGACATAGTCAGAGGAAACTGCACCAACTCCAGACATGCAGCAACTTCTCCGTCTGCAGTCGGGAGGGTGGATGTGAGAGAGCTGTGCTCTTTGCCTCCAAATCCTCAAAGATCATCTTCCGGTCTGAAGTCCACTTTGTAGAACAGGGTGAGATGTGCTCACGCTTCTTCTGAAAGGTTCACAGGGGGAGCTCTGTGATCCTCAGCCTTAAGGAAGAGGATGGCTCAGTAGTATCCTCACAGACAGACATACTGAGGATCTGCAGATCCTTCTATGCCAGTCTGTATGATAGTAAGATCACAGACAGCACAGCCTTACAAAATTTCTGTCCTCTGTCATGGAGGTGCTAGATGACAGCAAACAGGAGGGTCTGGATCAGCCACTCTCCCTGGAAGAGCTGAGTGGCTCCATCCATTCCCTTGGCATGAATAAAACTCCCGGAAGTGACAGCCCACCAGCAGAGTTGTACTCAGTTCTGTGGGATTTGGTGGGCCCAGACCTGCTGGAAGTGTGTAGCACTATGCTTCTGGCTGGCAGAATGTCAGACTCCAAGGGCAAGCAGAGGGGGGAGAAGGAGGACATCAGGAATTGGCGACCAATTTTACTGTTGAATGTGGACGATAAGATCCTGTCCAAGGCCATTGCCAAATGAGTCAAGTCTGCTCTGGGACACAGATATCCATAATGTAGTTCAAATCAATGGTGGGAGGCAGATAATTTCCCCATCAAGTCTGGAGTCAAGCAGGGTTGTCCACTCTTCCCTGTCTTGGTTGTGGGTTCTTCTGAGTGCTCAGGTTTCCTCTCACATTCAAAAGACATTCAAGTTAGAAAGTTGTGGGCATGCTCTGTTGGCACTGGAAGCATGGCAATACCTGCAGGCTGCCTCCAGAACACTCCACACAAAAGGTGTGTTTCAATGTACATGTGACTAATAAAGTATCTTAGAACCCCTTGCTGAATTCATCAGGAAGGACGAGAGCATAAGAGAGATGACATTGCCAGTCGAAACCTCCCTGTACATGGATGATGTTGCCGTCTTCTGCTCAGATCCACAGTCAGTTTGCTGATTGATTAGCATCTGCGACCAGTTCATGTTGCCAGCAGGGGCCAGACTTAATCACAGGAAGAGTGAGGCCATGCTCTTTGGTAACTGGCCCGACCTTTCCAATGTCCCCTTCAACATCAGGTCTGACTACCTGAAGGTACTGGGGATCTGGTTCAGAGGGGCTGAGGCGTGTAACAAGAATTGGCTGGAGCGGATTGGGAAGATAAAACAAAAACTGTGTTTGTGGAAATGGCATTCTCTGTCAATAATTGGGAAGAACTTGGTCATCAGGTGCAATATGCTCTTTGGACTGCTGTGCTTGGCACAGGTGTGGCCTGTTCCTCGCTCCTCTGCCTCGGTAATCACCTGGGACATTTTCCAGTTTATCTGAGGGTCTAAGATGGAGTGAGTCTGACGGGTCATCCTGCACAAGTCCCCTGAGAATGGGGACAAAAGTGTACCAACGTTCCCCTCATCCTGATGACCACCTTCGTGTGTGGTTGTATCAGTGTGTGGATCCAAAGTATGTGGGCACCAGGTGTCACTATGTGCTAAGGTTCTATCTGTCCCTGGTGTTGTGGAAGATAGGCCTGGTCCCTCTACGGTGCAATGCCCCAATCAGCTGGATGTTGCCGCACTACCTGTCCCTTGTGGAAGAGCTCTTCCAAGTAAACACCTTTGACCACAAATTCATCAGACAGTGGTCAGCGCAGAATGTACTTCACACATTGTGGGACAGGGACACTGGATTCTGTGGGTTTGTTCCCAATGCAAATGGTCCAAACCATATGGCAGAATGCTTCATCAGTAAATATGACCAACAAGCACCAAGACCTCGCTTGGCTGGTGGTGAGAGGTGCCCTCCCAGTCAGAGCTTTCCTCTTCAGACAATGTGTCACCCCAGTGTACGCTGCCCTTGGGATGGCTGCGGTGGGGAAGAAAGGCACCCACTTTGCAGACTGTGTATTTTCTAAGAGGGTGTGGAGAAGGATGCATGAGTCTGTGTCCTGGTTCAACCCCAGCAGCTGTGTGATCCACGGACTGTTCCCGGGGACAAACACCGAGACAGACATCAAGTGCTGCTGGAAGATCATCAGCTCGGTTGTCCGTAAGGGAATGCTGCAGACTGGCACAGTCCAGGCTGCAGGAGTATGTGCTGAGGGACACAGTGAAGCTCGGTGTAGCCAATGCTAAGGCTCCGTGGGGAAGGTCCACAGTATAGGCCCCTTCTGCTACTGCACATGGAAGGGCAGAGGTGAGTGGGGAAGCCCCTTGAACAATGAAAGGGGTATCACCTCAGGGAGCCACGTGAGTGGCAATGGTGCTATGTTTGTTTCTGTGTCTTTTTTTTAGAGGTTTACACCACTGAATGTAACAACCATGAATGTTAAAGTTTTTTCAGTTTCTTCCTTTGTATATACTTCTTATTATGAATTAAATTTACTTTTGAAATAAGAAAAAGTCAGTCTGCTTGTTGTGATGAATAAAGACTTTCATATCCACCAATTTCTCCAGTGACTTAGTCATAGACACAAGACTCTGAAATAAATGTTTCCAGAATTCTGTGTGAAAGTGAACAATGAAGTAATTTAGTTTGTTTGGAAAGTCCCAGAAGTTGGCTCTACATGTTTATTGCTTTTGTTCCAGGCTGTGGAACTTATATGGATATCTGGTCAGACATGATTTCTGAGGAATTACACATGTGGGTATTATTTGGTTTCCCAAAATGTTGAGATGGTTGTTGATGATTCATTGTTGTCTTTGCATTAGTGCAGTTTTATTTATGTTTTATTTATTCTTTCTTTTTTATACCAATAATGTAATATAGTGGCATGTGGCAAGAAAGCCTGCCCAGTATGTTTTTCATTTCCTTATTTTCCAAAGTTAACATCAACAAATAGTAGATTTTTTTCATGCCTCTTAGTGTAATTTCTCAGAAGTCATTCCCTTTCCTCCCACAATGACATGGAATGTTATGCTTATCAGATTGAATCAAAATAAGTAAAGTTTACCAAACAGTTAATCATTTCTTTAGCAGAATGAATGTCAGGATACTTTAGATTATTTTACAATGGAGCAGAGTGCCAGTCTCATTTTGAAGGAAGTGCACTCAAAGCCTTTGAGTCCTGAAAAAGGGTCCTGACCGGAAATGTTGACTGCCTGCTTTTCTCCATGAATGCTGACTGGCCTGCTGAGTTCCTTCAGCATTATCGTGTTTTTCATCTCGTTTCCAGCATCTGCAGTCCTTTACTTCTCCACTAAAATCCTTAGCTTGTCAGAAATCTAAGCTTCAATTCTGGGTGAACCTTAGATTTGAATTTTTTTGCGATAATCTCCAAACATGTCAACTGTTTCAGGTCTGAAATTGGCTTAAATAAAATGACAGTCTGAAATCAGTCCAATCTGCCTGACCTACATTTCCGGTATTTCTGTTTTATTCCATATTTCTAGCATCTGCCATCTTTTGATTTTTGATGCAAGTAATATAATAGATTTTTGGAAAAATTTGATTGTCACCTCATGTCCCATGGAAGGATGTACTTCAAGAAATATTCAAATTGATTAAAAAGATGTCGTATTTGTTTTAAAAACTTTAGGTTGTTGTACATCAAGAAATATATTTCGTCTTCTTCAAGAAAATAGAAAATAATATGTTAGTGCATTAACAATAGCATCCATTTTACTCTGAATTGAATGCAGGTCTAGTGCATCACCTAATAGTCTAATATTCTATTGATCTTTGCAGGAATTAGCATCTTGATAGCTTCAGTCAGATTGTATATTCCTGCTGTCTAGATATGACCTTGTCCAGGGCTGTCAGATCTCTGACTATCACTCATGAAGCAGATAATATAGAACAGCCACGCAAAATCTGATGCATGGTATACTGGAAAATCACTGGTGCTGTTGAAACTCCATAGGCTAGATGATGATATCTGGAAGCCCTTTGTTGAGCTTGTTATTCTGAATCCAAATCCAGGTATGGGTATGTGAAAGATAAATCCTCTACATTGCATAATAGATATGTTTCAGCTTTTATACAGCTATTTATTGTGATCTTTCTGACCAGTCACTCCTATGTGTGACATGATGCTACATCTCTATAGAAGATCCATTTCATTCTCAACCACTCCTTTCAAGATTCAATTGTTGCCATTTTAGCACTGAGGAAATGTAATCATGATAATGAAATGTTCCAATTACTCATGCCTTCCAAAACAACGTACAGGATATTTGCAAACCATTTTGGGTGAATTTTACATTGTTGTCACTGTAGTAACCATCATTATATTAATACAGAAAGGAAGACTGAGACATGTACTGTTTATCTGTGTGCAGCCATCTTTATTTTGACTCTGTTCCTGATTCCCACTGCTGGTAAGCCAGCACCAAGGGAACCCTCAGGTTTGTTTACCTCTTTTCCATCTGAGTTTTCAGTGCACAGACTACTGGCCTGGGTTTGTGGTAGATTGTCTTCACATTTAATTCTTTATCCATGCCCCCTTGAACCTCTTCATATTCTTCCAGAGGCTTGCTTAAACATAATCATGATTATTCTTCCCAAATAGCTTTTTCAGTTTCCATTTTCAGCCAATCTCTTCCAAGCAGATTTGGTCTGTTGACATAATCAGCTACAATAATCTGTAGTTTGTCTTTTGTCCAATACAGCTGACCTCTGCATTACTGGGATGGGGAATGGGGTTGGGGCTTCACCTGTAATGGATAAAACACAAACTACCAATTGTGTTCCTAGAAAAAGGTCCATATCACAATTTTTCGTAATGCAAAGCTGCATCATCTGTATGTGTCAAGAAACGTGAGTTGAAAGAATTTAATTTTGTTTTTTTTCCCACATACAGTAAATTCCATGAGAGCAAATTATATTCATCTCAAATTTTTAGGTAGTGATTTGTGAATTCTATAGGCACGAACTTCTGTAATCTAAATGGCCATAGCACGGTGGTCACCTGTATAGAGGACTACACATTCCATCTAAGTACTCTCAGGGTCTCTCTGAAGCACCTTCCAAATATTAAATTATTTCTGCCAAATGAGACCTTGCTAACATTTGATTATACACATCCCTTACAATGATGGAGTTTTTTGTAGCCATGTCAATATCGATGTTAATGTGTTTATTATTATTTTTCTAAATTTAGAGTAAAATTGAAAGTATAATACTAAAATTAAAATTTAGACTTCAATTTTAAAATTAAAATTGCTCTAAATTCTCCTTACATTGTTTACCCATCCCAATGTGGTATAAACCTCCCCTCTGCTTTTTTACTATGATAGTTTTCCTCCCATTGGGACAGTGCTTGTCTGCCATTGTTTGCTGTGTTCTGTTCACCTTTGCAACATAGAACAATGTGGTCTTGCTCATTACAGTTGAAACAACTTGCTACCTTGAACAGACATACATGTCCAAATGATTCCCATAACGATTGATCAGTGCCTCCTATCAGCCTTGCATTATCCACCTGTCACATTCACATGACCTGGATTTGATTTAGAGTCCCCACTATAGTTCCACTAATTGATTGAATTGTACATGCTCATCCATTATCAGAGACTTATCATGGAGTGGTACTGCAGAAATGTTCTGAAGTTGCAATATTTTAGAGCAACTATATAATAGCTTATTAGCTCTCTGACACTGGTTACTGGTTCCAAATAAGTTACTTATATCCTCTGGTGGTGCTGGGGTGAAATTATTTACTCATTTCTCTATTGGTAGTATAATCCATGTCCATTTAACAACTTACTACCTTGAACAGACGTAGACATGGGTGTCTGTTCAAGATAGTAAGTTGTTAGATAGACATGGATTATACTAAAGAAATGAAAATATGTTAGCCTCCATCATATAGGTATCTGGCCTTATTTTGTACCTTTGCTGTTTATTTCATCAATGTTATTTGCCCATGTAAATATTTCAATCCTTACAATGTACATATTGAAAGATGCACATCTTATTATAACCACTGAGACCAGGCTCCAAGAATGAATAACCCTTTTCCTGCTAGCATGACACCATAGGTAGCATCACCTCCTTGAGTGCTGTAAATACCTATGACTCTATAAAACTGCAAAATTAGTTCAATATTTATCTTTATATGGCAATGTTATTCATTACCCCCTGCAAAGTGGCATGAAATCTTGCAGTATCACCAGTTGGGCATAATAGGATCACTTTGTACTCTACTGAATAGTGTAAGTGCAGCACACATGCTGATTTGTAAAGAGAACAGAGGTGAGAACACTTTACGCAAAAGATGCATTTCACTATGTGTTTCAATGTACATATGACTAATAAAGATATCTTATTGGTCTCTTCATGTATCAAGAAACACCACATTGCAATGTGACATGAACAATATGTGCTGAACGTCCTACTCTGTGCCATCATTTTCAATGACTTTATAAATTCTGTTGAATTGACTGTAATAACTAACACGTATATAGTACCTTTAACATACCAAACCATTCCATGGAGAAATTATGGCAGTTTACTAAAAGCTTAGTTATATTTGTAGGTTTTAAGCAGCATCGAAAAGTAGAGTGAAGGAAAGGTTTACTGGAGGATTCCACTGTTGAGGTCTTAGGCAGATAACTGATGATGAAATTAGGGATACTCAGAATGATAGAAAGTTGGAGGTTGTAGAGACAGGAAGGGATGGACCTGTAGCAGGCATTTGTCAGACCAGAGCCAATGCAGATCAGTGAATACAGGACTGGTGGCTGAGCTGGAAAGCACAAGTTAACATATGGATAGGAGCATTTTGTGTAAGCACAAATAAAAATAGATTGGAAGAAGGAAGGCTGGGTTAAAATAGTCATGACTGGGGCAAATAAAGACAAAGGATGTAGGTTCTGACAGCATATGAATTTAGGCAGGAATTGAGGTGCGTGATGTAATGGAGGTAGATGTTGGTAGTGTCTGTGTCAGATGTAGTCAGAAACTCACCTTGGTGTCAAACACAAAACCACGGTTATGAACAATCTGCTTTGATTTGAGGTAGTTCCCAATTCAAAGATTAACTTGAGGATTACAAACTTCTTAATATGCACAGATATAAATATCTTTCTGTATGAACTGAAATACAGAAAAGTATGATGTAATATTTCTTACTCAAACTTGAAAATTCAAATTGAAAAGCACTATAAATATGTGCATAGTTCAGCAAAATTGAACATTTTACAGATTTTGGTTCATTGTGCATTTTATCAATCTAGTAAGGAGCTGAAGATGTATTGTAAACATTCTATCTGACCAGGTGTATCTGCATTAAATTCAAATCATTTTTTGCTGAAATTATGTTACTCAAAATAATGCCCAGTTTGCTGCAATGCATAATTTCCTAAAATTATGAAAGTAACAGATTTTGACACTAAAGATGCAGAATAATTACTGCATGTTAATCCAACGTAGCCAGGCAGACACTGTTAATATAGTGATACCCTTGTTTGGAAATTAGATGATGACATTGGGAAGCCCAAACAACAAGGAGGCCAACTAGCATTTGTAATTTTGACTAGTGAAGCATGAGAATACATCCAATGATTTGGAGTTAACTCTCATTACATCATTACTACCAACAAAAAATGGTGCAGAGAAGTGAGGGGAAAACAATTAAAAATAAAGTTTTTGTAATATTCTTCCAGATAAAATTAAGGCAGATTTTACTTAACACTGTAAAAGTAACATAAGGGCACATAGACTCATACATTTGCATGCCAAACATAGTAGCTAACTGGGCAATATGTTTTAAGGTTGCCTATGTTACTTATAGGTATGCTATAAAACTATGCAAACACTTTTGATTAGGTAACCTACAAAACAGAAGTATTCATGTAGCAATTACAATATGAGGAACTTGAATAGCATTTAAGCTAAATATGAAGAAAATTCTTAAGACAACATGAAACTTAGCATCAAATGGTTTATTGTTCACACTTGTTGACTCCATATTGAAATGTAGTTCTTGTGCTGTTAATTACAATGGCTAACACCAATTTTTAAAATATAGTGCATAGATAAGACTGTTAGCAATATTCGCAAATCCTTAGCATGCTCATTTTATATTCCTCTGCCTACTATTTTAGTGAAAGCATTCAGCTTCTGCTGCAATATTGGATAATAGAATGTCCTCTGAAAGTGCTAAAAGTTATTTCAATGCTAGAAAAGCACATTGGTTCAGAATGAAATAAAGAGAGTATATTTGCTTTTTTAAAAAAGAAATAATATATTCCTCCTTTATTCCTTGCTCCGCAATAGTCACAAATCAGTTCACTCAAAAAGCAGTAAAAAAACCTGAAAATTTTGAAAAATACTGCAGACACTGGAAATATGAAATAAAAACAGAATCAATTCTGACAAAGCGTCTGGACCTGAAAGCTTTACTTCATTTCTCTGCACATATGCTGCCTGACTTGCTGTGTTTGTAGCAATTACTGATTTTGCATATGATAACTGTGTTTGTCACAGTACGATATGCCAAAGGTCTGTGAAATTGACATAAGACATAATATGAAGAATTCTAACTTCACAAACCAAATTATCAAAATAAATTTTGCTCAGGCACATCTATTATCTAATTAAGTCAAATAACAGGAAGTATAGCGCTGATTGGCTGAGAAATACTAACCTTAAGTCAGCTTCTCAACCAATCAGAAGCAGCTTTTAAAAGAAGGAGATTCTTGTTTGAAAATGTGTCAATGAAAACAAATGAGTTTCATTTCATTACTAAAAGGTATGAAACAGTGTTAAAGGTGTGAGAAAAGAATAAGGAATAAATGTTATTATTTAAGAGCTTTGATTTGAAGTAGGATTACCCAATACTTTTTTAATGTTAAAGTAAGTCAGATACTCCCAATAAATTAGCAGTTTTACTGATAGATAATTAGGTTCTTTTCTGCCTTACAATATGTGGATGAAGTGCTTAAAAAAATAGCTTGGTTTGCAGAATTCTCTCTTACTGTTAGCATTATGAGTTCTAAAATAAACTTAAAAATATGCATCAATGCCACTAGAGTTTGGTAACCTTTCTGATATTGTTGTTTTTTGCAAAGTGCATCATATAAAAAAAGAAATGCTGATCTTTCTTCTCTAGTTTCACATCTTTTAGAAATTTCTGAGGGTTCCACCTATCTGGATATCGAGTTCCCAATGCACAAATATCTGCAGCACTTTGTTTTCCACACAACAAAAAATGACTCCACGTCAAAGAGAATCAAATCAACTGTTGCTACATATTCCATTCTACAGTTGATACATTCTCTTGTTCAATGGGGTCACAATAACAACGCCACATGCCAAACGAAACAAATATTTGAATATGCATTATTTAAATCTCTTCAAAGGCAATCTGAGCGAGCATTTGATGAGATCAGGCAAAATGTGAATCATTAAACTGGTTTATTATAGAGCATTTGACCATGTAGTACCAGATGTCATAAATAACCACTACATTTGGCTGCAGCTTCAGCTTTTCTATTGGAAATATCAATTTACTATACTTTCAGTGGAAAAAATTGAGATTGAGTTTTTAAAACCACTTTCTAAACACAGCAGGCTACAAAAAATTCAATCTCGGGTCTTTTACTTTTGGTCCAACATGGAACCATACCTTTTGTCATGGCTAATCTAACTTGTTTACTCCCTTTCTAGTTCTAATGAAGGGTCTTTGCCTGAAATGTTAACTCTACTTCGTTTCCACAGATGCTGCCTGTCTGCTGAGTATTTCCAGCATTTTCTGTTCTTATTACCATAGCAGCTGCCTTCTTTCATGTCTGCTTGCCTCCCAGTTTTCAATCAAACTGACTACTCCTCCCTCTACCCAAGAACAAAATCTGGCAATATAACTTGCCACTCCTTGCCAGTCCTAAGTTTAAATGAATAAGGTTGTCATAGCAGCAAATGAATGTGAATAAGCCTTCTATTGTCTGCAGCTCACCACCTGAAATCTGACCTCTAGCTCCAAGCCTTGTTGTCCAATGGGTTTATCCATCTGGAGCCAAATTCAGGTGAACCATGCCTTTTTTTTATTTACAGCGTGGTAACAGGCCCTTCCAGCCCAACAAGTCCGCGCTGCCCATTTTAAACCCCTAATTAACCTACATGTACGTCTTTAGATTGTGGGAGGAAACCGGAGCACCCGGAGGAAACCCACGCAGACACAGGAGAACGTACAAAATCCTTACAGCGACGGGAATCGAACCCCGAGCGCTGGCGCTGTAATAGTGTTGCGCTAACCGCTACACTACCATGCTGCCCCATTTTAACATGTATTTTCCCAAAGCCATTCAGTGACAACTTGGTCAGAAATCCCCAGAAGTTATAAAATACATTCAGACATCCTAAGGAGATGATAGGCATAATAGAAAATACAAGTCCTTTCTGTCTTGATAGACATTCAGCCAGAAGATTATTGGTTTAAGGAAAGATTTATAGTGGTGTAACTTGTGTACCAATTACCATTCAAATGTGTGACGTTAGAAGTGTGACAAGCTGACAATGTGTGCTTGAAAAGGCATTCCTATGCAATTGAATCCTTCAGCATGAGACTAAAAAATATCTGCAGTTTGAAAACCACTGCGATGGTTTCCAGTGATGTATTGATTCTCAGAGAGCCTTTAGAACTGAAGAACTGGTAAAGAGCTTCAGGTCCATGGAAGTGTCTGCATTGTTCATGGGGGTGTTAAGAATGTTCAGAATCTCCTTTTCATCTGATTTTTTCATGTTCCCTTTAATGTGTAAGATGGCTCCAATGTGCTGTTTTCTGCAGAGAGTGGAACATTTGATTAGAGTGAATGTCTGCAAATAATTTCACTGTAATAACAACTACAACTGTAGCTTACAGAATACAAGTGCAGCCCAAAATCATATTCTGTTAGTCAATGTTAATAGTTAAAGGGGTGAATGATTGGTCAGTGGAATTCCTGAAGGTTTGAATTAATAGCTTACATGTTCAAAACTCTGGAAAAAAATAACAACAATGAATTCTTGAAGGAAAAATATACAGATTCTGGACATCTGAAATAAAACCAGAAAATGCTGAAAATGCTCAACAGGTCAGGTAACATTTGTGTTCAAAGAAATGGACTTATTCTTTCAGATTAATGACCTTCCATTGGACATTTCTCTCTCGACAGATCCTGCCTGACCTGCTGAGTATTTTGAGCATTTTCCATTCTTAAATAAAGAATTTTTAATTTGTCATGCTTGTTTTGTACAAGGACATGAATCACAATTTTTATCATCGTAATTTGATTTCTTTGGGTTTTTTTTGACATTGACATGTGGTAAGTCTATCATCACCCTTCAGATAGTTTTCCATGCCCACTGAAAATGGAGTCACAATACTAGATGTTTCTTTGGAACATGATATGGTGCTGTATCTAAAGAGAAATTTTAGATGACACAAATTTCACACAATTTTAACAGCTTTCATGCTGATGAATACAACTGTTTACATCTCTTGAAAAATGCCTTCAACTGTATAATTAATTTTATAATACAATCAATTGTGATAGCTATCATGAAAATAAAATATTCAGCTCGCAAGTTGTATTCCAGGAAACACATATAACTCGGGCTGTTATTTTGGTGTTTAATAAAGAAAGGACTACACTACATGACACTGTGCCTATATGATGCTATGTTAAACTGCATTCATTTGGGTGGAGGTGAAAGGCCCCATGTAGTTATGTAAATATCAGAGCAGTCTCATGATGTCATTCCCATTTCTAAGAAAGAGTAAATAGTCTTTTATCTCATTTTCCATAAGTGGGATCTAACAGTTACACTGCTAATCTTGAAAGTAATTTATTCGGTATCAAACACTTTGGATGTTCTTACGATATGAAAAGTGCGACATAAATACAATTTTTTAAGAATATATGAAATAAGATCATCAGTAGACCCCAAGAGTTGACCTCACAATTAGAGAACACAGAAACAGAATCTTTTGTCCACTGAGACTATTCTGACCATCAAGTACCATCTTATTCTCCCCAAATTTTCATCCCTACTGACCCCCAGATCCTCCCTCTCACCTACACACTAGGGACAAGTTATTGATCACAGGTGAGACAAGTAAACTCCACACAGACTTCAACGGAGGTCAGGATTGAACCCAGGTCTCTACAGCTGAGAGGCAGTAGCTCTACTAGCTGCATCACTGTGCCACCCATGCATCCATGTAACATTCAATTCAGTAAGACCATGGCAGAACTTCCTCAACTCCACTCCCCCTCTGCCTCCTGACCCTCTGATCTTTAAATTCTCCTTGTGTCCAAAAACCTATGCTCAAGAATTAGAATTCTAAAAATTCACTTTTTTTGTGTGTGAAGAAATTTGTTCTCATCTTACATGACTAGTTCCTTATCTTGAGATCTTGTGTCCTAGTTCTAGGCCATCCAGCCAGAGGAATCAGATTCTCAGTATCTAAACTGTCAAGCAAGAATTATTTAATCCCTCGTTCTCCAAGATACCAGAGAGTATGTCCTCAAAGCACATCACAGGAATTGGTCTTTTGTACATTTACTGGACAATGGACATTTTCTCTAATTAGATAATAATCCCACTGAACATTTTTTATTCAGCATTAAATCATTGGAATCATCTATTCACTCTTCAAGAAGCACCTTCAGTTGAAATGACACTTTCAAGTTTTGTGATAATAATTTTGTAATTGTTCTTACTGAACATCTGGGAAATCTTGGAAAAGTGCAGCGACTTCCATTGTAATAGCTTCACTGTCTTTAAGCCTGATGATTTCAGCTATTTTAAGGAGAGCAGACTCTAGATACGTAGCTTCAGATCTCTAGTTAAATGAAAAGAATAAACAATCCATCTGTTAGATGCATAAAGCCATAATAATTTGATACGTATTGCATGTCAGCAAAGTAATCATTGTTGCCAGGTTAGTGTGATAAGATTTAACAGCAATGTTAAATGAGTAATGATTATCCTCCGAGCACTGAAATAAAATTACCACATATATTTTGTCACTGGGTGCATTGCTTGATTACTGTTGGCTCTAACATCCTGAATCTCAGATCTACATGTTTGCAATACAACAGAAAAGTAAGATGAAACTCCTTGTGAATCAGAGGTCCAGCAAAGAATGAAACATTGCAGAATAAGACTGCACACAGCGTGACAGAGTCTTTTCCAGGGTAGTTCAGGTGGAGTTTGGGAGAAAATTTTTAGCCCATTCATTATTTGTGGAACAGTGAAACTGGTTGGAGTCTCAGCAAATGAGCAGGCATTGGAAAATTGCAAGTGTGAGGAAAGTTAAAGAAAGAGAAATCAAAATTTTCCTCCACCCTCTCTTCCTGTATTTATAAACTTGGACAATTATACTTGGTCTCTGGCTGGCTTGTGAGGGCCCCTGGTATCAATCTCTGTTGAACCCCCCTCAAAGACAAGCACATCCTTTCTTATCCCTCTCATAAAACACTGTCAATTCCACCTAATCATGATTTTTACATGTGACCTGTTACTATATCCTTGATAATGTATTATAACTTATCCCCTACTACTCCAATCAGGCAAATAGACCTACAATTTCCCCCATTTTTCTTCTTCCTTCTTTGAAAGGTTGTCTTTACATTTGAATTTAAAAATATGCAACACTAGAAGTGTTACACACAATCTGGCTGCACAAAGGCAAAGGGGTCAAGACAGGTGGTAGTAAGACCAGCTTGATTTCTTTTGCTTTCATGCAAAAGCTGGCTCAGTCTCAATGGATGATGTGGCCAAGGGACAGTGTGGAAATGAAACAGAGGGCACCAATGATGTATCAATAGAATGCTGTGAAAGAAGAGGAAACACTTTTGGGGGGGATGAGGGAGCTCTCACCACTAGTGGATAGGGACCAAGTGATGACCATTCCCCTCAGCTGGAAATGCTAGAGAAAAGTAAAAGAGCCAGCCATACCAAATACAGTGGAGAGAATGAGGTAAGTTAAAAGGCAATGGACACTGTTGTATGTTTTTTGGAACTTGCTTATTTTATGAACAAAAATAGATTGGGAGGGGGCTGTGTTTAATCAGGGAATAAAGAGACATGTGTTACGGACTAGGACTATTAGTGAGTGTCCCTTTTAGATAGTGATTGTGTGTGTGTGTGTGTGTGTGTGTGTGGGTGTGTGTGTGTGTGTGTGTGTGTGTGTGTGTGTGTGTGTGTGTGTGT
>JARFYF010000001.1:116309832-116324416 GCA_030265395.1 Rhina ancylostomus
GTTTGTGATGACTCAAATTAAGTGCAAGTTTCAACTTCCAGCAAAATACAACCCTGAAAAAAGTCAATTAATCTTTAAACTAAATATCATTTTTTACTGATCCTAACACAGTTTTCTGCACTTTCAAAAGCAATAAGCATTAAATAGTTTTCTAAAAAATCACAATAAAAACTGCTGAATATGACAGGGATTGACCATAGTGAAGTTAAGTGTTTATGCATTATGTACCAAAGAAAATGAAAAATCTTATTCAACATTTCTAAATTTGGTAAGAAGCTGGCCATTGCTAAAGTTCTTCAAAAGCCTTTTTATTAAGTATCTCTTTGATTTGTTCTCATCGTACCTTTAATTTACAAAACAAGGTCTTTAGTAAAATGTCTTTTCCCTTCCTTTCCATTTCATTCAAAATTGATAGAACTTTCTCCTTCACTTCTGCATTTGTGATTTTCTCATTTGTATCAATATAGTTCCTAAAAATAGAATTAAAAAGAGTAGTAATTCTCTGATGCATAAACAAAACTGTGCTTTGAGAGATTTGTAATGGTAATCTTATTGAAAGTCATTTTGATTTTGGATAGTAATGGAAAGGGGGAGGGGTTGTCACGTTATCCATCCATTATATATCTCTGTTGATCTTAATTTCCACTGTAGCATTATTTTAATCCCAAAGCTTAAAAGTATATCTTAAATCTCAGACAGCTACCAGTAGAAATTGATTTTGATCGAATTTTGAATTCAAAAGCCCAAAATTCTTACCAAGTGGAATGTAGGCAAGATGTTGGTGCCTGTCACATCTCAAAGGCAGCTTCTACAAAAATCAGGGGTGAAATTTTGGCCAGCTACATTACTGCTATTTGCCATTTGGCAAGACTTTTAAGGGTAGGTTGGGGAGAGGGAGAACATGGCACCAAAATCAAATGTGGGCCATCTATAGCCTTCATGGTGCTGTGGAACTGGAGTACTGCTCCATGGTAAAAGTAAGAAATTACATTTTAGCATCAGACATATTTCAGGTGTCCTTGGGATATTGATTTTATTCCTGTAAAACTGAAGATTCTTCTGCCACTTCCACTGCAATAATGAGCTCAATGTGGACTGATTTTTACTTTATGTCAGCTCTACCTCTTGAGATGGTCACACAGAGAGTCTGTGGTACTTTATTAGTTTACAGATAAATCAATGAGCAGAAGATTTATGGTTATGTATTTAATGCAAATAACATCATTTTGAACTGCTTAACAAACTTACCTGATAACTTCACCACAGTTGGTGATTAAAATTATAATGGAAATAAAATTTGTTTGGTTCAAATTCAATTTTTCAAAGTTCTCTGCTGATCGCTGGAAGCTGAAAAACATTTTACATTTAATTTCTTATTATGTGCATCACAAAAAAGAATCACCAAAATATAAACACATTTGTATCACCACACAAGTCTGATGGCATTTTGGAGTTTAATCCTAACTAATCAAAGTCAATTTATTGGACTTCTCTATTTTATCAAGTTCATTAAGTATCGGAAGTTAAAGAGTGACTGAATTGAGATGTTAAAATACTAAAAGGATTTAATGGGGGAGATAACAATAAATTTCCTTTGATAGGAGTATCAAGAACAAGTGAACATAATCTTAAAATTAGAGCTATATACTATTGAAAAATTGAAAGCATTTTCTCGTAAGGATGGTGGAAATATCTAATCCTTTCTCAAAATGACTATGAATATGGTGTCAGTTTGTTTTCCAGACTGAGAATGTTAGGTTTTTTCAGTAAGGATTCCAAGGGGTAGTGGCAGGTTGGAAGTGGAGAGTGGGAAGGATGGTAATTGGAGTTCTGACAAATGGTGAAATACATTCAGGTGGATGTTATACACATCCATGTGCACTTTTAATGTGGTTTATAGTTATTGGGCACGTTTTTGTTGACCCTGCCTTGAGGTCCAAATTCAACAACGTTGCACCCATTTTCATGTGTGAAATGGGCTCAACATTTAACCGATTTATCAGGTCAAAGACATGCAGCTAAGCTGCAGGGTGCACTTTGTCTGACCATAAGAACACAGGGAATAGGGGTAGGGATAGGCCATTCAGTCTTCTGCATCTTTGCTAACATCATGGCTTATCTTTTATTTCAGTGATACTTTCCTGAATTAACCCTCTATCCCTTGATTTCATTAATAACTGAAAATTTCATCCATCTCTGTCCTAAATATACTCAATGACTGAGTCTCTACAAGCATCTTCAGGAAAAAATTCCAGAGATTCACTATTCTATGTGAAGAAGTTTCTTAGAATCACTGTGCTGAATGGCCAAACCCTCGTTTTGAGACTGTGAAACTTGGTGCTAGACACACCAGCAGGGAAAACATCATCTCCACATCTACCCTGTCAATTCATTGAGAATTTTGTATGTTTCAGTGACATTACCTGTCATTCTTCTAAATTCAAAACAGTATAAACCCAATCTGTCTCATCTGCTAATGACAAACCCACTATTTCAGATATCAATCTGGTGACTGAGGGGTTAATCTTTTGCACTGTTAAGAGTGTTCCTAATATTTTTAGGGCTTGATTTTTCATCTGTTGTCTCTTGGATCATCAGAGATTCATTTTGTAATCTTTATTTTAATCAAATTTATTTACAGATGCTTTCAGTTTAATTTTCAGTTTAATGCCAAGAAATGATGTATTAAACTCCAGTAGATAGGAAGAGGTTCCTGCAAACTAGTTTAAAATTATTTTTGGTTGATTACAATTTTGCATATATTTTTTCATAGAAATATATATTTCTTTCTTGTTAACTACAATCTCTGGGCATTCCAGTAGTTCTCATTAACACAGTGGAAAGTTTTGAATAGGAATATGCTGTGACTTGGCATAGTCCTCAGAAAATAACTTTCCACATGAAATTAAATGTTACCATTGCCAATATACATTAATATAAACCACATATGTTTCCTTTTATATGAAACTAGGAAAAAAGTTTGTATTTCACCAGTCTCTCCCCCAGAACCCAAAGCTAGATTAAATTAGGCAAGGGAGCTTGCTTTCTATGAAACTAAGTAATGTCTCCAAAGAGCAAGCATGGGATAAATATGCATCCCATAAAATGCTTTCATTTTATTTCATTACAAACTTGAAACAAACAATGAATAGCATGGTTAGAGCAGTCCAGCCAAACACGTTTTTAAGCTTGTTCATGGGTTCACAGGTCCCTATAGCGTTGATGGCCTGAATTAGTTTATGTTCCACATTTGCAAAGAGTATGGGAGACTGTAATCCCTCTTCTATTATTTCTGGCTATATATTCCTCAGCTCCTCATTGTAGGCTACTTTATATGGAGTAGGGAGTGCAGGTCGGAGATCTTCTTAGGTCTCCTTCGGGATAGTCAATAAGTCTGGGTTAGATGTGGTCAGCTTGATTCTTCCTTCTGGCTGATGATGTCTTCCATGGCTCCACCTGTCCCTTGGTGATTCTAGAGAAGGAGCCAACTGACCCATCTGAGGCCCCCTGTGATCACTGGGTGCCAACAGCACTGCATTGTAGGTGTGGAATGTAATATTCTCATTTAAAATGGTAAGTTTGAGTGTTAGCCTTTGAATGTTTTTTCTTCAGAAAGTGAGAAACTGAGCTAGTACCAAGGATGATGCCTTCTTATACCCAGCTGAAAACTATGCATCTCACTTTGAAGTGACTTAATTTTTTGTCGGTTTCAAGTGTACATAAGATCTTCCACACATGTTTGCTCAGAAATCAGGAAAGATAAAATGTGTCTTTTTTTATTATTATGTAGTTTTGCTACTGGTTTGAAGTCATGATTTAAAAATGGGAGGAGTGTTTGATGTGATCTATATCTTACAAATCTGCTGTACCTTTCCAGGAAGGAATTCATTTCCTCTAGCATGATGTCTAGTGCTCTGTCAGCCATCTCATTAGAAAGAGTTCTGGTGTTCTGGATTGCCCCCTCAATTATCTGAGCGATAAAAGATAAAAACATATTAAATTATTTGTGGAAAAATTGTAACAATTGCATTATTTATTTGGAATCAATGGATCAATGTACTCAAAATTATCACAGCATGAAAACATAATAGTCAATTTCTTGTTTTAAATAGGAAGGTCAGTACAGTCTGGCAGTAAATAAATAGCAAAAAAGGGAAGTGAAATTTATGCAGAATGCTAAATTGAAAGTAATGTCTGTCAGTTCTGTTTTTTTTAAAGTCTTTACAGCTGGGATTGTAAATTTCTATAACTGAATTTTTACAACAGATTTTCAGGGTGAGTGGACTAAAATTCTTTGTTTTCCCACATGGAATAAGGTTGCATTCAGTTAAAATTAATTTTATTTTTATATTTTCATTAAAATTATTTTCACTGTTCAGTTCAACTCAGATTCTGATGAGCTTGACATTATGATTTAAATTTAGTAGTGCAACACACAGAAACAGGCCCTTTGGCCCACAAAGTTCATGCTAACCTTTTTGTCCATCTACACTAATCCATCTGCCCACATTAGGTCCATATCCTTCTATGTTTTGCCTATTTAGGTGCCTTTCTAAATGTCTCTTAAAAATAGTGACTTGTATCTGATTCCACCACCTCCTCTGGCAGCGAGTTCCAGATACCAGACACTGTGTAAGAACTACTTCCTCTCACCTTAAACCTATGTCCTCTCGTTTTGATGCCAGTGCCATGGGGAGAGTCTCACTATCTACCCCATCTATGCCTCTTATAATTTTATATACCTCTATCAGTTCATCTCTTAGCCTCCTTTACTCCAGGAAAAGCAAACTCAGCCTATCTAATCTCTCCCTATAATTAAATTTGTCCAAACCAGGCCACATCCTGGTGAATCTCCCCTGCACTACTGTATCCCTCCTTCAGCCCACACTTCAGCTTTAATTAATACTAAATAAAAAGACCTGTTTACAGGTCATAAAAATAGATGCTGAGTGGGGGTAGGGGGGTTGGAGATGGAATATACTGCTGACAGTGGGAAAGAGATTGAATTTCAGCTATGTTTTTGGGACAGGGCAAAGGGAATTCTATTCTACTTGTAGCCATACTGCTCCAAGCATAGAAGTGTTTTCTTCAGTCCTAATACTAGAGTTCATTATTCTCCAGTATCTGAGGAACCCAAGTCTACATTTCTTTAAATCTGCTACACAATTTGAATAGTCTTTTGTACTGCTTGCTGTTCTTTCCTTGCTTTGGCTATTTTGCCGGAGGCATCACATTGTTTTGCTGGATGGATCAACAAAATATAAAATGAAAATCATTTTGCTGTACTGACTTTGAAACAAATGCCTGGAGTTTCTTAATCTACTGCTGTTTTGGTGGAACATTATCGATTTAGGTAGTGATATTGAAGTGTTCATTGAGAAATGGCATGAATTGCTAACAATTGCCAATTACGCTATCTGATTGGGATTTCCATTGTTCGTCCTTTTGTTAAACGAAGGGATCCCATTGGAAATACAGGTGCACAGCGTGCTATGTCAATTAATGCCATCCTATGTACCTGGATTATATCGATAGGTAGCTCACTGTGGTAATATCCATTCAGCACAATAGGCTCTTCCTCGCTTTTCCAATTTTTCTCTTCTATATGGAGACTCTTATCCATGTGCAATTTAGCATCTGACTAAAATAAAGAAAGTAACTGAATAAAGAGAATCATATACTGAGCAATGATTAATGTTTACAAAAGGTCATCTACAAAGTATTGAAATAAATGACTTTTGTGATAGTTTGACCACAGAAGTTCCAACACCTATTGTAATTTTATTTGTACATCTTTAAACGCAAGGAGGTGTTAAATATTTTACCTGTAAAGCAGAAAAATATTCACTTTTCAAATGACTGATCATCCTTTCTGGGAGCAAGGTGTATGACAGTTCCTGACTTGTATCTTCAGATTGTGTGATGGTACTCATAAGCCTGAACAAGGAATCAGAAATGTTCACATTGACTAATTTGAGTGTTTCACAACAGCATTTTGAAAATTGAAATTATGTTAATCTTCAGTTATTATATGTCAACACTATACATTCATTGGAAAGTTGAACTACTATCACATACCAGTAGCTACTTTATTTAGGGTAATCCCCTCCCATGAAAATTCTGTCATGAAATATTTGACATCAAACCATACAAGGAGATATGAAGATGATGCAAACTGGGTCAAAGAAGCAGATATTAAGGGGCAACATAAAGGAGAAAAAAAATGGTAGTAAAGCAGAGAGATTAGAGGAGGGAATTCAAGAGCTTGGGGCCTTGCCAACTGAAGGCATGACTGCCAGTGGCAGAATGACTGAAGTCAGGAATGATTAAGAGTTCAGAACTGGAAAAGTACTGATAACCTTGCACTATAGGGCTGGAGGTGACTGAGGATGGGTGGGCCCAAAGGCAAATTTTACAATCATTAAGATTTTTTAAAATTGAGCTATTGCTTATCAAGTGTTGATGTAAGTGGGCAAGCACAGAGGAAACGGTTTAATTGGTCTTGGTGTAAATTAATATATGGACAGCAGAGTTTTGGATGATTTTGAGTTTATGGAAGGTAGCAAAAGAAAGATCAACCTAGAGTGCAATGGAATGGTCAACTCTGAAGTGATTTCAGCATCAGATGAGCTGAGGCAAGGATGAAGCCATGTGATGATACGAAGATACAAATAGGTAAACTTAGTGATGCTGGAATCTTAGCGATAGTCTGAAACTCACCTCGAGTTCAATATGCCTAAGAAAATGATCTGGTTATTTCAGACAGTTTCCATGGTGAGGAAATTGAGAGAATGGCTCGAAAGTAGAGCTTATGAAGGTGTCCAAAAACAATGGATTCTGTCTTTCCAGTCTTTCATTCAGAAGAAATTTCTGCTCATCCAATATGGATGACTGTCAAGCAGTCTGAGAATTTGGATACAGGTGGGAGGTGGGGGCAAAGTCAAAGGAGCTGGTGGTGAACTTGGGTTTAGTTTGACAGTGCATCTATGGAAACAGATTGTTTTTTTGAATGACCTGGCCAGGGGTTAGCTTGGAGATATGAAATAGTGGGACAGAGGGGCAATATAAAAGAGTGAGAATAGTTCTTTATGGGACACCAGAGCTAATGATGCTTATGTGGGAAGTGACTCAACTGCAGGTGGATCTTTGGCTATAATTGGAACCAGGTTTGTGAAGGACATTGATAAACAAGTATGATGTGGGCAATCCAGTCAAGGCTGCATTAAAGGTCAGGAAGAAAAAGAAAGGCACAAAGAATACAAAAGCCCAGTCACTGAATACAGAATGTGCTGCATCAAAAAAAAAGCTCCATCTAAATTTTTTGTACAGTGATGGGATTGAATTTAAACAATTCCAGCAAATGTATGCTGTGTGAAATTCCAGTGGTTGACACTAAAACCTACTTTACCAGGAGGAAATCATGGTAATTATTCTAATTCATGACTATATTCATGACTATAATTTTCTGATTCTCTTTGGATACTGGGTGGTGCCAGAGACTTGACAGTGGGAAACTCTCCAAGTTAAAATGGGATAAAAAGGACACTCAGAGTATGGATACACAGTCGGTTAAGTGACAGGCAAAAGAGGGTGGTGGAAAATGGTTGTCTTTCAGACTGGTGGAAGGTGAGTAGTAGTGTTCCCCAGGGATTAGTGTTGGGCCCATTGCTTGTTATTGGGCCCATTGCTTGTTATTGGGCCCATTGCTTGTTATTGGGCCCATTGCCTTGTATGAATGACCTAGACTTGGAAGTGCATGCCACATGCACCCTTAAGTCTATGGGGAAGAATGGGGAGAGACTTTCTCGCCATTCATAAATCACAGAGCTGAAGAACTTAGGTGTATGCATGCACAGATCATTGAAAGTAGCAAGCCACATTGAGAAAGTGATTTATAAGACAGAATTCTGGGATTTATCAATGTAAAGCAGGAAGGACATGCTAAACATTTGTAAAACACTGGTTCAATCATGGCTGGAGAATTTTATTCATTTCTAGTCACCTCATTATGAGGGACCAGTTTTAAGGATGGAATAAATTGACTGAGATTGTTTGGAGTTGAGAAAGCTGAGGAAGATCCGATAGAAGTATATAAAATGAAGAGGGGGGTCTAGGCAGAGTGGATAGTGGGATTATGTTCCTATTGGTGGAGAGGTTAAGGATTAATGATTACAGGTACAAAATAAAGGTGCAGGGAATTAAGAATTAAGAGGTTGGAACCTGAAATCTACTGCCTGCAGATAAAGGTGGAGGTAAATTCCACTGGGGAATCTACCTGTAGATTCCACTGTTAAGAGGGAATTGTATAAATACATAGTGAGGAAAAATTGAAAGGCTACAGAGAAGGGGCTGGGGGATGGAACTAGTCAGTTGCCCTGGTCATTGATTTGGTAAATACATGATGGGATAAATGGCCTCCTTCTATGCTGGAATCATATTGTCATTCTATGATGTACAATAAAATAAGCAAGTAAGAAAATCTTGATCTTAAAATATAATATTTAACAATAATACAGTAAACAAAAGTAAACACATTTTGGATCTGTATCCAACTTACTTTGGATAACAAGAGTAAATCCAGTGCAGAAAGGGATAAACATCTTTCCCTTTTAGTCCACTCTCTACGATTAATTCCATGTGGGAGGAACTTTTTTTATGATAATATTCCACGTACTTTTCACATATGTTGTACTCTTGGGGATAACATGGCATGATGCAGTTCACAATGGTGTCAAAGTCCTTTTCCAGTTTTTCATGATGCTGCACTAAACATTCAATGACCCATTTGTCTTTGTCAATATCAGAAACACTGGGTAGTTCACCTAATCTTTCATTCACAGATTGCTCTAAAATACTCAGCCATTTAGATTCCCATTCCCTTGGCCTAACCTCTGCAATGCCTCCAGATTTCTCCTTTTCTTGTAGATATGTCTGATCTGCTTTTTCTTCTTGGATTTTCACTTGTACTGCCATTTTCAACAGATCTGGATCTTCCTTGGAAATGTTCATTGAATTTTTCACCACTGTGAAAATTTCAGCACTCAGCAGTTCATACAGTGATTCAATTCCTTTCTTTTCTTCTTTAATGAGATCTTTATCAGTCTCTGTTGTGTCATTAGCATATCGCTCATGTTCCAATTTGATGAGGTGGCAGTCAGCCTTAAAATATTGCTTTTGTTCAATAAGTTCTTTGATGTCTTTTTCTAGGCAAAAGGAAGTTACTATTACCTTTCTGGTCAATTGAAAATAGTCCAATTTTTTTAAAAAATCTAAGATTTGCTTTGAATCAACAGAAAATGCTGGAGACAATCAACAGGTCAGACAGCACTAGAAAAAGAGAAACAATTTTGACAGAATCTAATATGTTAACTATGTGCCAGGAATGCTGCCTGACCTGCAAAAAGGGATAAACATCTGTTTCTGTTTCAGATTTCCAGCATTTGCAAGTGTTTTTTTCATTGCTTTCAATAAACTTTGTTAGTATAACTATCATCACTTAAGTAGTCATTAAGTTAACTTCTGGTTAAATTTTAAACAAATATATTCTTAATATTTAAAAATAAACTGTTTGCCATCAAAATCATTCACCATAATTATTAATTAGCAAAGCATGAAGTATTTCTTATTTAACTGAGAACATACTCTGAACCAATGATTAGAGACTTTATACTCAATGACAATTTAGAAAATATATCTTTATTTCCTGGAAAGTCAATGATAGTATGATTTAATACTACTAGAAGTAGAATATCTCCAATCCATTTATGATCTCCTCTCAAGAGACTTTGAATATGTCATGGACTCCTAAATTTGTGCTCATCCATAACAGAGTACTGAAACAGCTTTGGTCATAGTCATAAATAGCATCCTAAGTGCTGGTTACAAAAATAATCCTCCCCTGCTAACCATTCTCAATCTGTCTGTAGTCTTTGACATAACTGACCAAAACAACCTCCTCCAACGTTTCTATGTCATCATCCAGCAGAATTAAACTGCATTTTGCTCTTATCTGTTCAGTCTTAGCCAGACTTTAACCTATAATGACTTCTTTCACCCCATCCTTCGTCCACCCATAGCATCTGGTGTTCCTTAAATTAAATATCAGGAAGTCTGAAGTCATCAGCCTCCACAAAGTTAAAATGGTGGTACCAATCTCCCTAATGTTGTTTCAAACAGCACATTCAAAAATGGTGACAAAACACATTAGTACAGTTCCAATATGACATGAACAGTTTCCCTCTTTTATAAAGTCATTCTGATTCAGGAACAGTGGACGTAAGTGTTGAATTTCCCACAATAACACCAGCATTTTTGTAGTTACTAATGAGTACATGTTGCAATGAAGGGAGTGTGTAGAAAGGGAGTTGGGAGGGGTATATAGGCAGAATCCTTCAGGTGGGATGGAGGAACATGCACAGGCTTTTGAAGAAGAGAGGCTGCAGGAAGCAGCCTCCTTGTGCAAAGTGCATTCATGGAAGGATTTGCTGGGGAGGTTTCTGAAAGGGCATAAATGATCTTTGTGAATGCCTGGACTTTTACAGTGAAATGCCCCTTCCAGATGTGACTAAAAATTGAAGATTCACCACTTTGTTGGTAGATCTTTTCTTGACTTCTTCAATCAACAACAAACAGTAAGGTGTGATATGTGACAGCGAGAGCATACAAGATTTCTCAGAATGAGGGTAACTGACTTTGAGAGGCAAACTGGCCCATTTGTTCGTCATTGAGATTTGTCCAGCAAACACAAATGCACAAGCACTGCTCTCAAAGACAAAGGCAGGGTCACTCTCAGTCTCAGAAACCGTGCTTCTGGATTCATGCAAACTGCCTCTACTGAGATGTGCTCATTGCTGCATTGTATAAGTCAAAGAAACCTCTACTGGCAAAGAGGGAAAACTTTCATTTTTGTTCCGTGTGACTTTTGTATTCACAGCTGAATGAAGCATTTCACTGCAGTGCAAGGCTCCCAAAGATATAGTCAAACATACAGAGACCTTCCTTTTATGAGTGCCATCTTTTATGTCAAATAACTTTCCCCAGGTTTTTAATTCATTTCTGATCTTATGAACATGGAACCATTTGTTTTTGCAGTATTGACAACTCTGACCACTTCACTTTCAGGGGAATTCAGATTTTAAGAACTGGTGATATGCTGGCTGGCATTCAGTTTGGTTCAATCTACTGAAAGGTTTTTGACAGAAAATTGTGTAGTACCCAATCTATGACTGTGGGAGAGATCTAACATTTTAATAAAAGCCTTCAGTGTTATTAAAGGCTGGTTTTTCTTTGAGTGAACAATATCAGTAGTGATATGATTGAGAATCTTACCAGAAATAAACTTCAGGCTTTGTGGTGCTGTAACATTCAGACGAGCTGATATCAGTACTAATGTACACAAGATTCTCACACCAAGCAGTCTGCATCTTGTTCTCAATTGGTGTTAATGCACTCAGAAGCACTCACAAAATTGGTTAGTACCATGTTATCATGATTTTTATCTACACATTCCCTTTTTTTGATGTTGCACTGATAGGTTTCTCAGCCATCAACTTTGGTCTCTATGCCTGGACACTGAATCCAATCCCTCTCAAGGAAACTGAACTAAACTGTTCATAACATTTGGTTATATTTGACCAAATTGAATTTTGGCTCAACTTTGTCATCTCTTGACTTACAATTACAATTCAATTACACTTTCAATGCCGACAGATGAATTTGCTACAAGTCAAAGAGACAGTCAGATAACCCTATGTAAAAAGCTCAGGGATATTTCATTTAAACAGTATGAGTATAATGTTCCAACAATGTTTAAGGATCAACCTAAACACTTAACGGATTCCAAATTCTGCCTTTCTTGGGTTATCCAGGATAATGCCTTCACCTTCCTATCCTGAACAATCGTTACCTTAATGCCTTAAGATTTATAAATCAACATTCACTGTTAAGCCCTTCTTTCTGCATTAACTATGAAAAACCTACCCGATAGTACTTTCATAGAATCCCAAATTTTGCTGTTGCTCTCTACAATATCCACAATGTTGTCTGTTGAATCTAATGTTGTTTCCTTCTTGTGAGAAAATGGTAAGAAAATGGCCCTTAACTTATTGTGTTTCTTCACATTTGGTTTAGGGCTTATTCCCGAACAGTCAGCTTCCAGTATGCTGGCTTTCTTGTCTCCCACTGCAAAAGAGTAAGTAAGATTTATTTAAAAATCAGAATCAGTTTTATTATCACTGACATATGTTGTGAGATTTGTTGTTTTGCAGTAGCAGAACAGTGCAAGACATAAAAATTACTGTAAGTTACAAAAATAAATAAATTGTGCAAAAGAGGAATAATCCTGACCAGCTGCTATACCTGGCATTGCTTGTGTTATTATTGCTGGTAATAATGATGTTTGCATTTATTTTGTGCAGTTTGTTTTTATAACACTCCTTTTAAATGAAAAAATCTAACTTAAATATGTAATTATTCCATAAATAATATCATTAAGGGGTTAAAATTATGTAGTTTAAATTTACCAATAAAAACATACAAAACAAATATGTATACAAAAGTTACATTTAATATAGTTCTCTTTTAGCAATGTACCTATGCACAATATATAAATTTACTTGATATCAATATTGAAGTGCTTCAGAATACACCGTGTTTCCTTTTTTTAATCCAGTTTAAAAATATAGAGATTATGTTTATGTCCAACTCTGGAGCAATCAACGTTAGCTGACCATAGGAGGTGCATTGAGTTTTGAAATTAAGGCCAACAACTTTGGTGATTGTCCTTGAAACTTGTTAATGCTCAAACTAAGTTGAACAGAGAACTGAAGTCGCTTGAATTGAGAAATAGGCCGGATGGATAATTGGTGTCTGAGGGATGAAGACATTTTCCCCAGCAGCATTGCCAGTTATTATTGTAGCCTCAATTATGTGTGGTAGTAACTTTTCAACTTATAATCTTGTGTCACTGCATAGTATTTGTGGATCCAGATTCCTGAGCAGCATGATAGGGGCTCTTTCTTTTAGTTCAAGATTATGTGATGGAATTTGATTAGAGTTTAAAAATTAAACAGGAAGATGTACAGCCTCAATGTTTTTCGCAAAATCACTAGATTTATACTTGTGTGTTTGTGAAATGAACTTCAAAAGTCAGAGATAACCTTTTAGTCCAAAGGCTTACCTATACGATTCTTAAATTTCTTCATTGTTGAAACCAGTATGAAGCCAATTGGTTCTGAATTCTGTCTCGATTTAGCTCCAAAGTTAACTTCTAACTTTACTGTGAGCCTAAATGCCAAAAACATAAAGATGTTACATTTCTAGAATAAATTCCAGTGCTTATTATGTTATAAAGGTAGCTTTACCTTCTGGTAAATTCCATTAAACATCTATAGAGGTACAAAAAGACAGCAACAAGTTCAGCAAAGTGAAGCTGACGACTAAATCATTGACTCCATAATGTATTTGCTGCTTGTTTCCCATTTTTTGTTAAATTTGTCCGAAACTCAGATGCTCAAATGTTCCTATATATACACAATATAACTCTTTTAACATAGGAACACAATTGATGGGAAAAAACTGTACCAAAGGAGGATTCAATGCACTAATTCCTCATTAGCCAGTCCCTTCAGGTCAAGGACATCTTAATTGTACTCCTTTTCTGTAGATTATGAGCTGGTTAATGAGGCCAATGTGAGATCTTAAGACTCTGCCTCAAATGGAAGAGAAAGTACTTGATGGGGCCTGTGGGTCATAGTTTGGGAGGTGTTGTACTGCTGTCATTTACCTTGGACTGTTCACATGATGAAGGGATTTGAGATTCTCAATGCCATTCCAAATGCTCCTTCTGTATTTTGAGCAGTTGTGGGCAGAAATGGATGGGGGGAGGGAGGCGGGGTGTTTGACTATGCATTGGGAATGTAGGACATCCTTTAATTGTTTCTTCTGTTGTACTGGTAATCTTTTGTTGAGACAGAGCTCAGAATAGAGAATCTGTTTTGGGAGTCTGGTGTGGGCTTCAAACAATTTGGCTTGTCCATCATAGCCAACAGATCACATGTGGAACTTCAATACTGGGGATGTTAGCCAGGGACAGGACACTGATTTTAGTTTGCTTATCCTTTCCATCAATTTGGAGGATTTTGGTAGCACCTCTCCAGTGTTTTGAGGTATCTCTCGCAGATGGTCCACATCTCAAAATGTACAGGAAGGTGGGGATCATTGCTGCCCCATAGACCATCAGCTGTGTCAGATTTGAGGTCACAATTTTCACACTTCCTTTTCCTTAGACAGACAAAGGCTGTGCTGGTCTACAAAGCGCAGCACTGAATTTCATCATCAATGTTTGCTTTTGGCGAGTGGTGGCTCCCAAGGTATGAGAAGAGTGCTCTATGTTTTCCAAGGTCTTGTCATGGATTGTTTTGCCGGAGGAAGATGTACAGGAGAACAGGTTGGTGAATGACCTGTGTTTAGCATATGTTTAGTGTAAGGCCCAATCTCTTAAATGCTACAGTTGTCATGGTTCTGAGTTCTGGCCCTCAATTTGGCTCCTTTAATGCCTTGTTGTCCAGCACATGGATTCCATGCT
>JARFYF010000001.1:116565705-116580374 GCA_030265395.1 Rhina ancylostomus
CACTGCTTTGATCTCTTTTGGGCGAGTGAGGCGCTCAACAGTCGTCCTTTTAGGAGGATCGTTTTGGGGTTAGACAAAAAAAACTTGAAACGCTAAAATGTCAGCGAAGGTTCGCCTGAAGAAGTTGGAGCAATTGCTCCTGAACGGACCTCAGAAGAATGCAAGTTCAATGAGTGTGGAGACTTTGTTGGATATTTTAATATGTTTGTACAACGAATGTAGCAGCTCGCCCATACGACGGGAAAAATACATTGCAGAATTCCTGGAATGGGGTAAGCAAAACCTTAGATGATCTATCGTAAAATAATAAGCATTACTTGACCTGTGCCCATATGCGTGAAGCAACTGTTTACTTTTAAGGGACAGATTTTTCTGAATCTCATTGATTTTCCTTGGCGAGGTAAACATCGGAAAATGAACCTTTTCTGTCATTTGGGATTTATTAAAGCGAGCAATTAATAATTCGTATTACTCGAAAAATTACAGAACGTCTAAATGAGGTTCTGTTAAAAATTCCAAACGGATAAAAATATGGAACTTAACACAAAATTTGTCCGTGTGCTTGATTCCTTTTCAAAAGATGATTTCTTATGAACATGAATGCCAGCTGCTTGATCCATTGCTCTCATTAGTCAATTGACTTTTTATTTACAAGTACCCATGTACTTCACAATTTGAGATCAGTAGGTGGGGATGTGATGCTTAAAAGGTGTGTGTTCTTCCACAAGTTTAACCACATTTTAATTCTTAATGTAATCCTTCTGGAGATTAGTTTGCAACTGTATGTTGGAGACTGATATAACATTAGTTATATGAGAGTAGTAATAGTTTTAATATTCAGTTTAGTAGCCAGCATTCTGTTATGTTCCAAATTAAGAGGATTCACTTCCTGTGCCCTTTCATTGACGTCAGTAATAAGATTAACAACTGAATGGTGATCCATTGTATCACATCTGGCACAAAGAGCTAAACTATTGGATATCTCTTGGCTGTGTCATATGTTTGCTTTGTTCCAAAGGTGAATGGCAGTTCCAGTTCTAGGTTGCTTGAAAGGGACATAGTTATTTTAGGAAAAGTAGCAGCTTTACAATATGCACAATTCCATTTATAGAAACATCTTCGGTATTATTTGAGATTCACATCATTGGGTGTAACTAGCAATGTCTAATGTAGTTTGAGAAATTGTTAGCTTTTCAAACTTGTACAAAGGATGTGGGTGTAGCTGACAATATCTGCATTTATTGATCATCACTAATTGCACTTGAGAAGGTAGTGATTAGATGACTTTTTCAGTCATCTGTGTGGTGAAGGTATTCTCACAGTGCTGCTAGTTAGTTCCAAGATTTTGACCCAATGACCTCAAAGGAATGGCACTTATGTTTCCAAGTCAGAATGGTGATGTTCATATATGCCTTCCAGGTGGTAAAGTATGAAGGCGTGATGAATGCTATAATAGAACCATTGTCATGTTGTCGTATTACTTTTTCTAGGTGCTTTGCATGGCAGCCATGATGTGGTGGACAGAATGAATATTTAACACTTACTGCTTGTTCTATATTGTAAGCTGGAGTTTTCTACATGCATATACAGAATCTGAAAATTTTAAATTTGGACTGATTTGTAAAATGCACATGGAATATAAGTACAGTACCTTTCATTTGGCACATCTGTAAATCAGACAGATATCGAGAATGAATTTTTAATAATTTTAGGAAAATAAGCATTATCTCACAAAAGATTTAACATCAACTTCCAACTTGCTTTTTAAGTGCATTGTATTAAATTATTTTAACTCATTATAATCAGATTTTGAAATAAACAATCGAACACTTATAGTTCCCACATCAGTACTTTTCTCCTGTCTTTTGATTGCTTTAATCAATGATGCAGATTACCTACATTTTCTAAACTGCTTATGAGACTTGCCTTTGCAGTAAAATTTAATCTCAGTGTAACTTAAGATGTTAAAGGATTTATTTTAATAAACTGTTTACAACTTACATCCCGTAAACTTTATTACATTCCTGTGTAATACTAGACTTTATTTTTTTAACAGCTGTCAATGCTATATGGGTCATCTCAAACATTGGAATATTCAGGCATGTAAACCCATGAAAATATGTGTCATTCATGATTATTAGGCAGAAAATCCTTCACCAACAGCACAACAATAGCCATCTGGACAAACTTATTAAAATACGTCAGCATGTATGACGTTTTACAGATGTAGGAGGAATCTTTACTTTTGAACTTTCTAAAATATCTATGTTTGTACAGCTCCTAACGTTTTAAAAACGGTCCTGGCCTTGGGTCTGTGCTTTTTTTTTGATCTTTCCAAGTTTCTTTGTCTAATTTTATCATAAAGCAAGATAGTTGTATTAGAGTGATTGGATTTCTTTTATGGAGAGATTTGTAACAGCATATTCTGATTTATGTAGAATGAATATATGACTTTGAGTTTTAGTTTCAGCATTTTGGGTAATGGAAGTTCACCCTTACAGAATTCACAAATCACGACCAAAATATTTGCAATATGGAATAAAAATTTGCTCTTATGGAATTTATGCGAGGGGGAAAGAAACAAATAAGCCCATTGCAAAACAGCAAATTTTATCGAGGGTTCATGTTATGGAAAATTGCAGTATGGTCCACTTTCTAGGAATGCATCCCCTTTGTAACAGGTGTGTACTGTACCATGCCTCAATATACTTGGGTTTATTCATCTATTTGTCTTTAATTAATCAGTAACATCTTCAAAAAATATTGTTTGTTAAATAGATTAAGTAAAGTGACTGCAGCAGTCATATATGGATTTCCAAAATAACTTTGAAAAGTTATCTTCCAGGGGTAGTAAAAGGAGAACAAAGAGATAACAAATTTACTACATAAAAAGGTGTTGCATTAAGTGAGAGCTCACAGAATTGTGGGTGGGGTGGGGAGAGAAAACATATTTACATTTTTCATTTCTGTCCTTTAACTAATCCTCTATCCATGAAAATAAATTTGCCATTGAGTTTAGGGTGTGACCAGTAGGATTCCACTGAGATTAGTATTGAATCTTCAGCAATTCACAGGTTATATTAATGCCTTAGATTAAAAATACAGGTGTGATGGATTGAGGTTGATCAGTGATACAAATCTAAATGAGAAAGTTGAGATATGAGGAAGGCACAGAGGCCTGCAAAGATTAAATGAATGAACAAATGAGGCAGTTGGAATGTATTGTGGGGAAAATATAGTTATGCATTCTGTCTGGAAAAATAGAAATACAGAAAATATGAGAAGTCTGTCTGTTTTCGCGTGCAGGTTCATAAATTGCAAAATGTATCGATGCAGGTAGGGCAAACAGTTTGGGGGGGGGAATGGACGAAGAAGCAAATGGGTTGTTAGCCTTTATTGCAAGGGGATGGAATGCAAAAGTAAGGAAATTTGCTGGGATGGTTCAGGGCTTTGGAAAGATTACACCTGGTGTATCATGTACAATTTTGGTGTTCATTCCAGAGAGAGGATATAATTGCCTTGGGGGGTGGTGTTGCATAAATTTACAAGAATGTTTCCTGGAATGAAGAGGTCATTGTGTGAGGTGAGAGTGTATTGCATTGGCCTATAATCACTGCATTTCAAAAAAAATAGGACGTGCATGGTGGCATACAATATTCTGAGGGGCTGTGAAAGGTTGCATGGTGTGTCTCTTTTCTCTGGCTGGAGAATCTAGAACATGGGGACATTGTTTCAAGGCTGATATTGATTTTTTGAATGCCAAGGAAATTGTGGGAATGGGCAGGAAGATTGAAGAAGTTCAGAATTGTCCATGATTTTATTAAGAGACAACAGATGTAAGTGACCACATGGCCTATCCTTCTATTGGTCATGTCCTTAGGCTTGATACAAATTGTTTGGACAGAAAGCAACTTGGTCGTTGGGGTTTTCTTAGTCTTCTTTGACAGAAGTGTGAGAGTGGGGTTTCTGCTTTGCCTTGGTGTGGTTGGGGATAGGTTGCTAAGATCTTCACTTTATAGTAATCCTACTTTGTTTGGATTGGATAAGAGTTAGAAGTGGTAAACCAAAGTGGATTGATTCTGCTTCTTTGTATATTTGATGCTCTGCATTTGGTCTACAATGTTAAAGTTCATTTTTGACAGAGAAGTAGGATTTGGGAAACAGTGAAGTTTTTGATATTATTGTTGCTGGTGCTAGCAGTGCTGCTTCTGAGATTCAACAAAATCCATGTTTAATGGAAAATTGGACCTATATATTTGAACATCAAAGGCTGTGAAGCAGGCAGGACACAGGTAAGTTTTGATTATTTTTAACAAAGAATCAACACGAGTAAGATTGCTTGAATGGCTTTAGAATCCTAAAGTTGGACAGCACAGAAATGCACTCCCCGCACCCCTGTCCCACCAGTCTGTGCTGACATTTTTATCCCATTACACAAATCAAAATTGCCTTCATTAGGACTGTGTCCCCATGCGTGGCCTGTTTAAGTGACTGTTTAAATGCTTCTTAAACACAGTAATTGTATTTGATTCTACTGCCACTGTGTTCCAGATATCAACCACTCTCTGTGTAAAGGGAAAAAACCCTCAGATCCCCTCTAACACTCCTTGTTAAACCTATGGTCTTGTTTTTGATGCCCTACCACTTCTCATATGCTATAAGCTTCTGTAGTTCTAAATGCAAATTTTGGCAGTCAAAGGTGGTTTTAATTTTTTTTGTTCAGTTAAGGTACTTCCAGAACTAGACATAAACCACTCTTTTAAGAATTGGATCAACTATTTAAATTGTAGAAGACTTGTATTTTTCACATGATTTTAAATTTCTTGTCGACATCTGCACCTTTATGCTCAATTCTAGCATTTTGATATTTTCATAAAACTTGCATTTATTTTCAAAGATCTGAAAAGTTACTTGTGTTTTCCACTTACAAAATGTGGTTAAGGAGGATGTTTAGTATGGATTAACAATGTGGTTAGAATAATGTCAGTTGCTGTTTATGTGTCTTGTATCAGATCTCAGTGCCACAGGTTTGGTGAACTATTTATGTGTGAAAATTTGTATTGCCCCTTGTATTTATTTTAGTTATTTGCACCTGTATATGTTTATGTACCTTAAATATTAAAGGAGGAATTGGATATTATCCATATGACACTTTTTGTACCACATATATGCAATAAGTTTGCTATTATGTTGATCAAATTTGAAATAAGAATTCTGTAGATAGCTGAGTTATTGAAGAGAAGAACATTTAATTTTGTTCTAAATGCAGTATTGTCATTTGTCTTAAGTATTCATCAGGCCCCAGATCTATTAACATTTGAAGTTTTGAAAACCTTTTTTTGAAACCTTACAAATTTTAACCTGTTCTTGAATTGCAGCTAAATTGTTCCCTTGTTTTGCACCTACATTTCATCTGCAATAGTCAGATAACAACATACAAATTTACAGAAATATTAAGCCAACATACAGATGTTATTGACTCACCCTAAAAATGTAGAAACTTGGGAGAAGCAGATAAAGAAACACAGCCAATTTAGGAAAAAATCTTTGTGGCTTTCTGACGTAATCGAGCAAAGTTCCTGGATATCATGTCAGATCATAATTACATTTAATCCCAACTAAACAGCAAACTACCCTGATACCAAGAGATGCATTGCTTGCTTATGATTTGTTATTTCACTTTCAAGCAACAGATATGAATCCATGTTATTTTTAAAGTTTATTTTTGAGGGCATAATTTACTGTTACACAATACTATGTTTTTCCCAGAAGGGTTTCATATGCATTGTCTGTTGTCCTTTTGTTTCCATCTGTTTCAAATAACTTAGCTAACCTGTATTTAATCCCATGAACAAATTAAAAGCATCCATCCCTCTAATCCTGCTTTTCTAAAATAAATAGCACTAACTCTACAAGCCTATTCTGATAACTAAAGACTAGAGGGAATGCTGGAAACATTCAGCAGATCAGCAGGATCTGTTGATAGTGACATTTGGTTCATTTTTCTAGTTGATTTAGCTTGTATCAGAACTTGATTTTATTTTTAGATTTCTTCATTGACTTTTTTTTTGTTTCTTGCTGAACTAAATTTAGATTATAATTTGTACCTTCTCTAGAGCATGTGTAAGTACCAAGGCTAGATAGAAATACCACTGCAGGTATACCAGTAAGCTTATATAGGTATGATATTGTTTTATACTGCACTATGTAATCCTTATAAATCAGCCTAAAAGCACTTAGATATAAGCACCTTCCATTCACCTTTTGTAACTTTAATGATGAGAAGGTCTAATATAGTTAGTTAACTAAATTGAGCTGCAACCTATTGATTTGCTATAAATTACTAACCTTTGTGCACATTTTAATGTCATCTGTGAAATCTCATATGATTCCATTAATACCCTCATCCAAATCTTAAATGATATTATAGACAATGGTGGCATTATTATCAGGCCTTTTGGAACTCAACTTGAGCAACCACTGTCCTAGTATTAATGATGGAATCTAATTAGTTTTTATCCACAATAATATCTGTTTGGTAACCCCATAAAACTTGTTTTTTTAAAATATTATTTTGTTTGTATCCTCAAATAATTTAGATGAGTGAAGCAAGACCTGTAATGGGCCAAATCTTGCTAGCTGGCCTCACAGGTACGAATTGGAAGCACAAGCTTTCAGCCATTGAATCTTTTGGAAGCATAGAAGTCTGAGACTTATTGTTAGATGGTTCATCATTGCTCATTTCCTTGTTGGATTTTACATGATCTGGGTCTTGCTGGGATTCCCCAGCATTACACTGGGCAATCATCAAACAGACCTCCTTGTTCTAGAACCAAATTCTAGGCCTGCAGATTTGGAGGCAAAGTACTTACTTTACTGTTGTTAGTTTTTAAATATCTCTGAATGTCAGATACACTTAAGACTCTTGGATTGGAAAGGTTTAGAGGGATATGGGCCAAATGTTGGCAAATAGGACTAGCTTAGATCGGCATCTTGATTGGCATGGACGAGTTGGGGCGAAGGGCCTGTTTCCGTGTAGTATTGCTCTATGATTGTCTCAGCTTTGCCTTCTGTCAAAGCCAGTGAGAGGCACTATAGGGTTGCCCCACTGAATTATACCATCCGAGACTTGGTCATTGCTGAGCCCTTGTCATCTGACTCAAGCACACCAGTAAGATTGGTCCTTTAGTGGTGCATAGGGACTGTGGATGGTTGGCCAGATCCAGTAAGATTCTGCCTACTTGTCCATTTTATAACTTTTTTGCATAAATTTTGAGTAATATTTAAAATGTGACTGATTCTCTTTTTACCAAAGATGGGCTTCTTGTATATTATTTCATAACAGGACATAATAATTGATTAATATTAAGCTTGCATCATTTTAATTTTCTCTGTTGCTCTCTAGGAATCTAGCAACAGAACAAGGCCATTTAGCCCTTTACGCCTATCCTACCATTCTGTGGGATCAGATGTGATCTGTAGCTTGACTTTTCCCAGGACCCCTTAACATTTGGTTATCAAATATCTGTCAGTCTCTCAGATTTAAAATTAACAATTGACCCAGCATTAGTTGGGGATGTGCGTTACAAATTTCTATCATCTGCATAAGCATCTAACTTGACTCTTGAAATGACTAGTTCTAATTTTTGGACAATGTCCTCTGGTTATCCTCAACCGGTAGAAATAGTTATCTGTATTCATTTACAGTCCCCTGTAATATCTTGAAAATTTTGATGAAGTCGTAAATTTCTAAATAACAGGCTCTTTTCTCCAATTTAACCATTGGAGTCCAGGTATTATTCAGGTAATTCTATGCTGTTTTCTCTCCAAGCCTAATCTATCAGTCCTAATATGTTTACTACAGTTTTACCCCTTCACTCAATCTACTAATGCCTCTGCAATATAATGTTCCATATTTAGTGTTTACAGTTTCGCCCCTCATTATGTTATTGGCAAACCTGGATTCATGGCTTGCTATCTTAAGAAATGAAAGATTTATTGTGATAGTTTGTAACAAAAAAAAAGAGCATGCAATCTGATATAACTGCAACTGAGAGTTACAATATAGACATGCTTTGCTGCAAAAAGACGAGCTCAGGAGACAGCTTAACAACTTAATTCATAGATTCTCTTGAACTATTAAAGCTTATTGGCTATTCCTCCAACTGTGCTTGTAACTAGATTTTGATCTGAGATTTGTGGTGTATAGATTTTTCATGCAGCATCCAGAAAATAGGAAATGTATAACTTCATAATCACAAGAGACACAAATTTCTGCAGATGCTGGAATCTGGAGCAATACACAAAAAGTGCTGGAGGAACTCAGCAGGTTCAGGCAGCATCAATGGAGAGAAGTAAACAGCATTTTGGGCCAAGACCCTTCACCGGTTTTTTTTCCAGGATTCTCTTGATTACTATTAAAATACCAAGTTGTGGGAAACTTGGAAGTAAGTGGCAACTGTTGTAAAATAATCATTTTTTTTGGTGGATTGAACATTTTTTCCACTTTGCCCTACCACTGAATTACGTGTGCCACTTTAATGAAAACAACTGATGCAATGAATAATTAATGTAAAAGCTGCTACAGCTTTAAATACTTGAGAAGCAGCAATTGAAGATTATAATAGGTTACAGAAAGCAGTCTTGTTTAATGTTTATATAAGGCAAATGGCAAAATTATCAAATAGATTGTTTTTAAAAAAAATTCTCTATACATTCCAGACAGTCCCTTCTTGGAAGTCCCTTTGCCACAGGGAAGGCTTGTACATTTTCACTTGCAAAGTTTGTTGTATTTTTCGTAGTTTTTATTAACATCCATTTAAAATTAATACATGTGGTATTTTAGTGCTGTAGTATACTCATTAAAGAGTGTTCTTGGGATTTGGGTGATTCCTGCATCCATATTGGTTACTGTTGTGGGCTTTCTTATTCATTTTTTTGTCCTTGTAGAAATGGTGCCCATAAAATAGTTTAATGGAAGGGAATTTCAGGAATTGATCCATGAGTGATAATGGATTAGTGAATATTTCACCAAGAATGGAGATTACTTAGTGGGAACACTCCATTCTTGACCTCTCCATTCCTGTTAGTGCAGTAGCTGAACATGGTTAGATCTAGGATCTTTCATGAGGAAATCCTCCTATGATGCCTGAAGCAGTGATGTTTGTCATTTGGCCATTAAAATCTCCCTTGGTTAAAACTTGTTTGGGCTTCATGTTGGAGTTACCTCAATGCTGTTAGACTGCCAATACAATAACAGCTATTTTCTTTGTTCAGCAGTTTAAAACAAAACTAATACTAAGAAAAAGCTCTTGCTCCAGTTTGGTGTGTGATCATTTATAATGCAATTCAAATAATACTTTTGAATTGAGAGAATTCTTTCTTGCTTTGAAGAAATATCTTTTACTTTATACTGTGAGTGACCATCCTGTGAAATTTATTGAATTTTATGGGGCAGTTTCGTGTGAGGTTATTAGTTGACTTGGGATTTTAGCTGTGAATTTGATCTGTTTCCTCAGTACTTGTTGAGGTTCCATTAATTAAAAAGAGCCTTATAATATAAAGATGGCTGATTTCATGTATTATAATATGATGTTTGTTATGACAAATTTAATCATATTTAATAAGAATGCCACTTCAGCATGTTGGACTTTGACCTTTCTCGTCTTTCATCCTCCCCACTTCTAGTTACGTGATATTGCTTTCCTTGTGCTTGGAGCTGCTAGTCCATGATCTTGAAAATTTCCTAAATAACCTTTCAGGTCGGAAGGTTTTAGTAGTAGTCAACCTGATGCTGTACTTTTACAAGTTTAAAACAAAAATCTGTTGTTAAATGGCAAATAAATAAGCATACCCATAATGAGTTCCCTTAAACTTTCTTCATTATCTTTATAGCTTTTGCATTTTATGCTAAAGTGTTTTTGTTTTGTTTTAAAGTTTCAATAACTAAGCTGGTATTTTCCTGTTGGGCCCATTTGGTAACTAGTTGTTCTCAAAAGTATGCAATGAAATTATATTTCTCAATTCTGACACCAACTTAATAGCAAGTGCATTTCTTAAAACAAACTAGAACAATGCAGCTTTTGAAGATTTTGGGGAAATTGCATCCGACCTCCCAGGCAATATTACTGATTTTGCGAGAAAATGCAGCTGTTGACTTATAGATGGAATAGTTTAGGAATTAACACTTGCAGAAATATAGTGGTATTAAGATGCTTGTAGATCTACTCTTGGATGCATTTGTTAGTATAAGGTCTTGGAAAAATCGGCTGTGATTGAGCGTTTCCTGAAATGGGTAACAAATTTGATAACCATTTTTAATGTGATATTAGACCCAATGGCTTACAATTATTCTGTATAATTTATTGACATTATGGAACAAGGTTAATTGCAAAAGATTGAATAAAGATGCATTTATTTCATAAGCAAAATTTTGAATGCAAAAGTATGTCAAGTATGAAACATTGACTCTGTTTCTGTCTCCACAGATGCTGTTTGACTTGCTGATTATTTATATCATTTTCTGTTTTTGTTTTGAATTGTTTTATTTGGTGATTAGTATTTTGCTTGGATCATGGGCATGCTTTACAAATATCTTCTATCCTGTTACATTGATTGTGAAGGACTCATACGGCATGAAATGGGTCCTTTTGGCCAGCAAGTCCACATTGACCATCAAGCAATCATTTACACTAATGCTACATTAATCCCATTCTATTTTGTCTACATTCCCATCAACTTCCCTAGATTTCATCATTCATCTACACACTAGGGGCAATTTTACAGGAGCCAATTAACCAACCCACCTGTATGTCTTTGAGATGTGGGAGGAAAGTAGAGCACCTGGAGTAAGCCCACACAGTGACAATGTACAAAGTCCACACAGTCAGCACCAGAGGTCAGGATTAAATCCGGGTTGCTGGAGCTGTGAGGCAGCAGAAGTACTATCTGTGCCAGGGTGCTGCCCAGATTGTGTTAAGTATTGGAAACTGGCCAGGAATTGATTTAAACCTAGCTGTCTCAAGAAGGATCTTGTATGAAACAAGATAGCTTTTGATATGTTCATTTTTGTGACCTCAATGTTGCTGGTAGGCCAGCATTTCATGCCCATCCCTAAGTGTGCTTGAGAAGAGGGTGGTGAGCTACTTTCTTGAACTGCTGCAGTCCTTTTGATACTACTACAGTGCCATTTGGTAGGAAGTTTCAGAATTTAGTCCCAGCAAAGATGTATGTACACAGCTTGGAGGGGAACTTATCGGTAGTGTTGTTCCCATGCACCTGCTGCCTTTGTCCTTCTGGTGGTAGAGCTTGCAGGTTTGGGAGCCACTGGCAGCTGCCTGGGCAAGTAACTACAGCACATTTTGTAGATAGTGTACACGTCAATACACTGCCAGCACTGTGTGCCAGTGTTGGAGGGAATGAATACTTAGGATTGTTTATGGGGTGCCAGTCAAGTGGGCTACTTTGCCCTGGATGATGTCAACTGCTTGAAATTTGTTGGAGCTGCACTCATCCAGCCATCATTGATGAGGGGAATGTATTTGGACCCCTCCCCCAGCACACTGTCAACTGTTTAATTATTCACCACTGTTCAAGACTAGACAAGGCAGGACTGCAGAGCTTTGATCTGTTGTTTGTGCAATTATGTAGCACTATTGCATGCAGTTTTTGTTGTTCAATGTGCAGTTAGACCTTAACTGCAGCTTCATTAGGCTGGCAGCTCATCATTTTTAGGTAAATTTCTGGCAAGCTCTTTAGAGCTTAATGAACCATGGTTGATCAGCCGGCTTGATAGTAAAGGGAGAATGAGGGATCTGCCATTTCTGTTGCTTATGGTACGTAGTAACTTGTAGATGCCCAATTTTCAGATATTAGATCTGTTTTGAGACTATCTCATGTTTGTAGTGCCACACAACACTGTGGAAGGTGACCTTGCTGTAAAGAATAGATATTGTCTCCACAAGGCCCTGTGTGATGGTCACTTCTACCTATGCTATGGTGGACAGATATATCTAGCACAAGCAACTTGGTGAAGACATGATCAAGTCTGGCAGGTGTATCCTTTAGGACTTGGCCAGCTCGGTTTGTGGTGGTGCTTCCATGCCACTTCTAATAATAGACATTGAAGTGCCCTATCCAGATTATATTCTGTACCCCTACTACTTTCAGTGCTTCTTCCAAGTATTGTTCAACATGTTTAATTCAAATGGTTTTGTACTTGACTGTTTAAAAATGATGTTGAAATGTGACTTAACCTTAATAGGTATCATTTGCATGACATAATCAGGAAAATGTTAGTTTGTTAACTTAGATATGCAGAAATGTAATCGAATGAAATGTTATATTGAGGTGTAATAATTTAGAGATGCTTAGAACTGGGTTATGTTTGTACTTGTCCTCTATGCTGTGTTAAATGGGAAACCATTTCTAAGCAGATGTGTTACAATAAATATTGCACAGTAACTGATTTGATTGTCACATGTTTATGGAGGGAATAAAAAGGCATGAGGTTGAACCTTGACTTTCACTGGCCTTTAATTTGGAGCTCAACTGCTGTGGAAGTTCTGCACGAACTTGCTCTCTATTGGCAAGAAACCAATGTTAGTTTATTGGCATTTGAAGATAAGTATAATTTACTACCCACAATCACCGCGCCTCTTTGGGGAATGTACGACCAAGGATAAGGGTTTGTGTATCTTTTTCTTTGAGCTGTTTATGTAATAAGCCATTCTTTTAAAAATTAAGCTCAGCACTGAAAGCTGTTTCATAATAAATTTCTAAAGTAAAAGACTAGCTATGGTCACTATGTTATGCTTTTATTCTTCAGTTAATCATTGGTTTCTTTTTAGTACTCAAAACTAAGTACCAACTATTTTTGTACCTATCCATGTTGGCCAGTTTAATGATTTTTGGTTAAGCACTGTGGCTTTGTCACAGGATTTTCTTGGTTTCAAAAGTAACTGAAGGGTTCAACAACAACTTGAATTTATATGGTGCGATTAATATTGCAAAACTTTATAAGAGTATGAAACAAAATTTGACTAGAGTCACATAAGGAGAAACTGGGATAGGTAAGTTGGGTTTTAAAAGGAGAAGGTTATGTTGAAAATTTTCAAACTTTGTACTTGGATACCTTGAGGCATGTGTTAAGTGATCTTCACTGGAGCCACTCAAGATCTCAGTGGGTTGTGGTATTAGTCAGATGAGAGAAATGGAGAGGACCAAGGCCCTGGAGGGTTTTGAAAGGCAATATGAGAATTTCACAATTTCACATGGACCAGAAGACGGTTTAGGCCACTGTAATGGGAATGGAGTCTTGTGTGAATTAAGATACATGTGTAAAGGTTTTAGACAAACTTATCTATCATTGGCACGAGGTGTTAGTCTAGCCAAGAGAATGTTTGATTAGTTCACCATGTTGGTAACAGGTATGGATGGTTTCAGAAGCAGCAGAGCCCATAGAAAAGTTAGAAACATAGAAAAACTACTGTGCAATTCAGGCCCTTCAGCCCACAAAGCTGTGCCAAATATGTCCCTACTCTAGAAATTACTAGGCTTACCCATAGCCCTCTGTTTTACTCAGTTCCATGTACCTATCCAACAGTCTCTTAAAAGACCCTCTCGTATCTGCCTCCACCACTGTTGCTGGCAGCCCATTCCATGCACCCACCACTCTGAGTTTAAAAAAAACTTACCCTGACATCTCCTCTATATCTACTCCCCAGCACCTTAAACCTATGTCCTCTCATGGCCACCATTTCAGCCCTGGGGAAAAGCCTCTGACTATCTACCTGATCAATACCTCTCATTATCTTATACACCTCTATCAGGTCACCTCTCATCCTCCGTCTCTCCAAGGAGAAAATCCTCCACTGGTCACCGACCTCCACTCAGAGTACATCCCTTCAACAACCACTCTTTGCCTTCTGTGGGCCAGACAGTTCTGGATCCACACCGCAATGTCCCCTTGGATCCCATGTCTCCTCACCTCCTTAGATCCTTAAAGAATTCAATCAGGCTCGTGAGGCATGACCTGCCCCTCACAAAGCCATGCTGACTATCCCAAATCAGACTATGCTTCTCCAAATGCTCATTGATCCTGTCCCTAAGAATCTTTTCCAATAATTTGCCCACCACTGAAGTAAGACCCACTGGTCTATAATTCCCAGGGTTGTCTCTACTCCCTTTCTTGAACAAAGGAACAACATTTGCCACCCTCTGGTCATCTGGTACTACTCCTGTGGCCAGTGAGGACACAAAGATCATCGCCAAGGGCTCAGAAATCTCTTTCCTTGCTTCCTGTATATCTTGGAATATATCCCGTCCGGCCCCAGTGACTTATCTATCCTAATGTTTTTCAAAGGTTCCAGCACATCCTCCTTCTTAACATCGACATGTTATCAGCCTGTTTTACACTGTCCTAACAAACGTCAAGGTCTCTCTCACAGGTTAATACTGAAGCAAATATTCATTAAGGACCTCCCCTACCTCTTCCGACTCCAGGCGTATGTTTCCTCCTCTATCCCTAATCGGTCTTACCTTTGCTCTTGTCATCCTCCTCTTCTTCACATAGAAGTCAAACGCCTTGGGGTATTCCTTAATCTGATTCCACAAAGCCTCCTCATGCCAACTTCCAGCCCTCCTAAGTCCATTCTTAAGGGCCTTCCTGG
>JARFYF010000001.1:116623181-116635605 GCA_030265395.1 Rhina ancylostomus
TTACTGGGATGCATCCTGAGGGCAGAATTCATTTGCATTTGGAAAGGCAAGGACTGATTAGGAATGGTTAAACATGGCTTTGTGAGAGATCATGTCTTGCAATTTGATAAGAGTTTTTTGAAGAGGTAGCCAGGAGGATTGATGAGGGTGTGGACTTTAGCAAGGCCTTTGACAAGGTCCTGCATGGTAGACTATTGTGGAAGATCAGAATACATGGGGTCCAAAGTGAGATGGCAGATTGGATACAAAATTGGCTTGGTGGTAAATGGCAGTGGGGAGTAGTGGACGGTTTTCAGATTGGTCCCCATTGTTTGTCATGTGTATTAATGGTTTGGATGAGAATACAGGTGGCATGATTAGTAAGTTTGCAGATGACGCCAAAATTGGTGGTATGGTGGACAGTGAAGAAGATTGCCTAAAGATCACAACAGGACCCAAGTCAACTGGAAAGTGACAAAGAATTCGCAGCTGGAATTTAACTGGCACAAGTGCAAAATGATGCATTTTGGCAAGCTAAACTAGGCCAGGACATGCACAGTGAATGGCAGGGCCCTGATGAGTGTTTTTGAACAGCAAGACCATGGGGTACAAGTACAAAGTTCCCTGAAAGTGGCAACAGAGTTAGATAGGGTGGTGAGGAAGGTGTATGGCATGCTTGCCTTCATTGGCCAAAGTATTGCGTTTTGGAGTTGTGAAGTCATGTTACAGTTGTACAAATTGTTGGTAGGCTGCACGTGGATTATTTCTGGTTGCTGTGCTATAGGAAGGATGTGATTAAGCTAGAGAGGGCATGGAAAAGGTTCACAGGAATGTTGTCTCGACTGGAGGGCTAGACTGGATAGGCTGGGACTGTTTTCTCTGGTGTGAAGGAGGCTAAAAGGTGACCTTATAGTTTTATAAAATTTTAAGGGGCACAGGGTTGATAGTGACAGTCTTTTTCACAGGGTAGAGGAGTCTAAAACTAGAGATGGTAGGTTTAAGGTGATGGGGAATAATTTTAAGGGGATTTGAGGGGCAAGTTTTTCACAAAGGGTGGTGGATATATGGACTGACTGCCAGAGGAGCTGGTAGAGGCAGGTACAATTACAACATTTAAAAGACATTTGGGCAGGTACATGGATAGGAAAGGTTCAGAGGGATATGGGCCAAATCTGGCAAATGGTATTAGCATAGATAGATATCTTTGGTATGGACAAATTGGGCTGAAGGATGCTTTTCATGCTGTATGACATTGTGGGTCAACAGAACCTTGGGTGGCTGGATTTTCCAGACTTTCGGAAACTTAAGCACCTGAAAATAAGCAATTAAAGCTAAATCTATCCTGGTTATCAGTGAACAGGCAAAGGAATGCTTCTTGCAAGCTCATGAATGCCTGTGTATTTTTTTTAAAAGCAAGCTGTTTACTCCTGACTCTCAGAATAAACATTTCCCGCTTCCTATGTCAGGAAGCTAGCCACATTTCCTCCCTTTCATAGAGTCGTACAGCAGAGAAAGAGACCCTTTGGCCCACCATGGCCATGCCGACCATTAATTACCCATCACACTAATCCCATTTACCAGCACTTGGCATGGTTTCTATACCTTAGCAATTCAAATGCTCATCTAGATGCTGTAAGAATACTTCTACCCCTTAATCAGGCAGTGCATTTCAGATTACATCTACCCTCTGGATGAAAAAAAATCTTCCTAAAATCCCCTCTAAATCTCTTCCTCCTTAGCCTAAACCTATGTCCTCAAAATTTTGATCCCTTTGTTAATGGGAAGAGTTTCCTTTTATCTACCATCTTTGCCCCTTATAATTTTGTACATTTCAATCAGGTCCACCCTTGGTCCCCACTACTCCAAGGAAATCAAACCCAGCCTATCTATTCTCTCCTAATAAGTGAAAAGCTCCATCCCAGGCAACATTCTTGTGAATATCCTCTGTATCCTTTCCAGTGCAATTATGTCCTTCCAGAACTACAGCTGTGGCCTAACCAAATGATCTCCCTGCTCTTATATTCTGTGGTCTTGCTGATGAAAGTTGGATTCCATTTGGAGCCTTCACCATTTCATCTACCTGTGCTGCCACCTTCAGGGATCTAAGGATTTGTGCACTAAGGTTCCTCTGTTTCTTATTCCTGCAGCCCAACTATTATTGTTTATGCCCTACCCTTATTCGTCTTCCTAAAGTGCAACACCTTGGACTTGTCTGGATTAAATTCTATCTGCCATTGCTCTACCCATTTTACTAAATGATTAATATCTTCATGCAACCTAAGACTTTCCTCGTCACTTTCAACTACACCACCAGTCTAGTACTCATGCCTCCTACATTCATATTCAAATCGTTAATGTATATGACAAACAATAGAGTCTGCAGCACTGACCTCTAGGATGCCCAAATAGTCACGGGGTTCTAATCACAAAAACAACCCTACACCATCAGCAATCACCAAGCCAATTTGCCTTGGGCTCTAACTTTTTGGACCAATCTCCCATGTGGGACCTTGACGCCTGCCTTATTGAAGTCCATGTAGATTACATCAACTACACTGCCCTCATCAACACTTCATGTTATCTCTTCAAAAAATTTAATTAGATTGATCAGACAATTCAGTACTCTATCAACATGATACTTTGCAGCATCAGCTTTATCTGAGAATCCCTCTGATTTGTCCATACAAGTGTAAAGGTAGGAGGGAAGCTGGGTCAGAGATAGTAATTCAAAGAATCTTGCAACACATTGTACCTGCTCTTTAAAAGAACTCTGAACTTCTGGTCAGTGTCAGTCAGACGGATATACCACCAGCCTTGTGCAGTTTTGAGAATGAAGATGAGCATGTGGAAGGAGTATGAATGGAAAACCATTTTTGTGGTGGTGATCATAAATACAATTAGATTGAGCATAGTTAAGGAAAATGACAAACATAATACATCAAGGTTCTAAATTGGGATAAGGCCAAATGTAATAGAAGTGATTTAACCTAGGTGGACTAGAAATGGTTTCTTTTACATAAATCATTTGAAGAAATGGAAGGAATTCAACAAGGAGATTCAGGGTAAACATATTCTCAGAAAGCAAAAAGTTGAGGCAGCCAAATCAAGAATCACCTCCCAACCCCCTTCCAGGAGGATGGTGAGGTGCATAAAAGAATAGGATAGGGTAAAAATGGGAAGCTGATGTTAGACACAGAAGGTGTGGAGGAGTATCGTGAGTGGGCTGAAATTAAAAGGGAAATTAGGAAAAGGAAAAGTTGATATGATAAAGTATTGGCAAGTAAAACCAAGGAGAGTCTCAGGAAATTTTATAAATACATGAAAGCAAGGTGGTCACTTAAGAAAGATTAGGGCCTGTCAGTGACCAAAAAGGTAACCTGTGTATGGAAGCAGAGAATGTGTACATCGTTCCTAATGAATATTTTGCAATAGTCTTCATGAAAAAGGGAGATATTGCTGATGAAACAGTTAAAATGAACCTGTAAAATATTGGATGGGGTAAACATTGTAAATGAACAATTATTAAGAAGTATTTCATCTTTAAAATGGCACAGTCACGCAGTAGGTGGAGCCTCAGCCTCACAGCTCTGGGGATCCAGGTTTGATCCAGACCTCAGATGCTATCTGTGTGGAGTTTGCACATTCTCCCTGTGACCATGTGGGTTTCCCCTGGGTGCAATGGGTTCGTCCCACATCCCAAAGACATATGGGTTGGTTAATTGGCCGCTGTACATTATCCCTAGTGTATAAATGGATGGTAGTATCTGGGGGAGTTGATGGGAATGTGGAGAGAATAAAATTGGTTTGGGTAAGTTTAGTGTAAATGGGTGGCTGTTGGTCAGCATGGACTAGGTGGACCAAAGGGCCTGTTTCTGTGCTGTATGACTATGTCTCTAACTTGCATTAATAAAGAAAATGGACAAACTGCCATCTCCCATGAAATTTATCCCAGGCTGTTAAAAGAAGTAAAAGAAGAAATAATGGAGGTTCAGAGTTTTGCTTGTCAATCTCCTGTTGGTACAGGAGTGCTACTAGAGGTTTGGAGGATTGCTGACATTGCCTTGCTCAAATATGGCTAAATGGCCTCCTGTGTTGTAAAATATTTGTGATTTCTTTTTTTCAAACAATTTCTTAATTATGCACACCACAGAAAACAAGTGGTTGAAAGGGTGGAACCGGATTTCGGATAATTCATGTTTAGATAATAAATGAGACAAGGATGTGCTTGTCATTGTAGTTACGTGCTGAAGCATTTGGAGCAATCAGTAATTTTGTTGGCATGGACCATAGTTAAAATACATTCCCTCCATCGTTGCACTGTAGTTGCAGTATGTCCCATCTATAGAATGCATTGTATTTACTTAGGTTACTCTTACCTCTACAAAGGCACTCGGTGTATAGGGACATCACCATCTGCAGGTTTCCCTCTCAATTATATACCATCCTGACTTAGAAATGTATTGCTGTTATTTTCATCGTCACAGGATTTATGTCCTAGAATGCCTTGTCTTTCAACATTGTGGGAGCATTTACACCAGAAGGACTGCCTGACCACCTCAAAGGCAATTAGGGATGGGTATTAAATGAAAACCTTTCCAGTGATCCCCACTGTCACCTGTTCTTGATACAGAATACCTTATTTGCAGACCCAAAGTGCCCTGGATTCCAGCAATGTGGCTGAGTGACAGCAGGGCTGCAGTGGTGCATTTAAGGCGCACTGCCCTGAAATGTACTTGAAAATTCCATTGCTAGCCTGCCACAGTTTTGCTGACTGTCAAATTTATAATGTCTGTTAAATGTTACTGTCTATTCTTGACATTTGAAGGCACTTATAAATAAATTTTAAAAATTTTAAGGAAGAAATTACTTTTCCAATGAATCTAATATAAATAAATTTTAAAAATTTTAAGGAAGAAATTACTTTTCCAATGAATCTAATTAGCCAAAACACTTACAAACAATTAAAAAGTTAGATCATTTTGAAAAAGGATAGTTGCCTGCCTTAATCTCTTTCCTTTCACTCCACTGCTCGACACATCCCATTTAATATCACTGGGGTCTTGAGAGCTGATTTCCCAGAGTAAATGCTGGGAATCTCAACAAGATGGAACTCTGCTACTGGTCTCCAAATAGAATAGAGAAGCTAAGCAAATTGACTGATTCAATTTCATATCTGTAAATAAGGGACTTCTTGACTTTACATGTATGGAAGACTCAGATCTCTTTCTGTTTATGAGGAAAACCTGGGCTAATGTCTCAAACTGCTGTATTTTGTTTGGCAAAGGTGTCTTTTTTTTCCTGAACATGTATTCCTTTGTATTGAATGCAGTCTTTACATACTTTAAATGTTTCTTTAAGTTTTCCAAAGTTGAATTTGTAAGCATAGCTACTACTGTACAGCTTGATTGGAATTAAAACAATGATGGGTTTATCAAGATTACACAGTAGGCCATTAGCACTGTCTCTTTAGTTTCTTTCCCTCTTTTTCTCCACCCCACCCCCATTTCCTTTGTCATGCTTGCCTCGTACTTGTATGCTGCATGTACACACTGTATTTGGACCCCAACTTATTTACAGCATTTATATATTTATGTTTATTTAGCTGAGTTGATGTCTGGTGCAAAATTGGGAATGCATTAGAAACTCTACAGTTTCATCTTAAGGTTAGATACAGTTGCTAATGTCTGGTACATCATGGCACAAAATGTTAATATTACATTTTAAATCTATGTGAAGCTTCTTTACATTATTAAAAAAATCAAATGGATGTGTAATAACTGATTCAATAACCTAAAATGCACAGATAATTTGGAGAGACTGGGCTTGCCAAAATAGGATTTTGAACATTGTTGGTCTAATTATAGGAATAAGCCATATAAATCTTTGATCTTGCTCAGCCATTCAGTAAGCTCATGACATTTCCTGCATCTTATCTGTTTACCATCTAATCTCTTGATTCTCTCTGTCTTCAAAAATCGACCAGTCACAGTCCTGATTTATATGCAAGGACTGAGCATTCACAGTTTTCTGGAATAGAGAATTCCCAGATCCTACAGCTATCTGAGTAAATAAATTTCTCCTTGTCTTGGTTGAGACCTTTATCCTAAGACTATGCCCACTTGGTTTGAGGAAACAGCATCTCATGATCTACTTTATCAATCTCTCTCAGAATCTTGTATTTCGTCACTTTTTCACATTTCTGAATTCCAGTGAATGCAGGTCTATTCCTTACAGTATCTACTGATTGGATAACCAGCCCTCTTCCAAATCAGTTTAGTATATTTATACTTCCTTGAAGACCAGTGTGGAGACCAACACTGCGTTCAGTATTCCAAGTTTAGTCTTGCCAAATCCTAATATATTGCAGATTGATTCCGTACCTTGGTGCTTAAACCATCTTGCAATTAAAAGTCGATCTACTATTTATTTTCCAAATTACATATTAACTTCTGTGTTTCATGAACTAAAGCATTGTATTCCCTCTTTAAATCCAAATTTACAATTTAAAAAATATTCTTACTACTTAGTGGATGACCTTGCATTTCCATCGTTATGTTCAATCTGCCATCTTCTTAGCCTTTTTACTTTATTTGTCTATATTACATATATTTTAGTGCCCTACATAGATTTCTGAAACAAATATTTGGTGTTGGCAACCCTTCTAATTCTTTTATTTTTCATCTTTGCAGCTAAACCATTTACTTCTACTGTAAAGGAACTACGGCTACACCGAGATGACTTTGAAATGTTGAAAGTCATTGGCAGAGGGGCATTTGGCGAGGTGAGCATTCAACAAATTGCATCTAATAGTGATCACATACTTCATAGTATCCTACTATATTGTGGAAGTTGCTTTTCTGAGACAGCGATAAACCATTTACTATTATGTAATTGGATATTCTGTATAAAAATTAGTCAAAACATTGATTGTGATCATCACCTGTTTTTTATAGTCATTTTTCGCTTATAATTAACTGATACTCTCTGTAATAGTTTGGAAATTTAATCTCTTGTTTTTGTGCACATGAAAATTTTTTTAGTCAAACCAATGAAATTACTACAATGATAACCATTACTACTGTTTGCCCTTAGGTAGTGCCTTGAACACAGCAAAATGTCTTATGGCATTTTGCAGGAATGGTAACAAATAAGATTTAATTGAGCCATATATGGATAACCCAAGGCAGATGTCCAGAAGCTTGATGAAATCAGTAAGCTTTTGGGATTGTCTTAAAGGAGGAGAGAATACTATAGTGAAAACTTGTTTGTGAGGGACAATTTTAACATTATAAATGTAAGTAATATTTATCTAATTCCTGTCGAGAGAAATGGTAGCACTCATGATAAATTCAGAATGCTTAATAAAACAAGGTATCAAGGTTGCACTGTACTGAGAAAGGAGGGTCTGGGGAGAGAATTCCAGAGCTTGGAGCCTGGGCAGCTGAAGGCCTAACAGTCATTGGTAGTGATTTAAGTTCAGGAAAAATCAAAAACCAGAATTGCAGCAGGGAAGATATTTCAGGTGCTTACAAAGCTGAAAAAAAAATTACAGATATAGGAATGGGTGACGACATGGAGGGATTTAAAAACAAGGGTGAGAATTTAAAAAATCATCACTGCTTAACTGAGAGTCTACACATTCAGTCAAGTGGTGAAGTTCCTAACTTACTCTCAGCAACCATATATTAGTTATTTTTTTACCACTTGATGATAAAATTCTGAGTTATATTCTGGTTTCAAGCAGGTTGTTCAATCATCACCCCCCCCCCCGCCCCACCACCAGCACACCCCTTCCCTTTCTCTATAAATGGTCATAATGTTCAACTCTACTTGCTCTCAAAATAAAAGCTACATCAGTACAATTATCTTTCATAACTGACCATGTTGATAAATTTAGACTGGACAAGAAGTGAAATCTTAAAAGATTGGATCACTATTGATTGTAAATGTAGAGATTGTAGCATTTAAAATTGTAATAAAAGAACAGTACTGTATTGATGGGAAATTTTTTTTTAAAACTTTTCACTCTTAATTTATTTGTGTGGAATTGGATGAAAACCATTTCTTAGCGGAACTGGCTTGAGTTCTGCAGCTTGTAATTTAGTTTGTGTTTCCTGAAATGGGGTGGGGAACTAAAAGCCTTTCTGAGAACCAAGAGGACTGCATTCCATAATTTGTTAGATCCTTCCTTAATAGGCATTGTTATAACAAAGGACAGATTATTAGTGGCATCTAATTCTGTGCAATGATAATGAGAAGTGTGATAACTATAATTGCTAATATTCATGGACTGTGACCCTTCAATAAATCTGTATATATAATGTTATTTGCGTTCAGTACCCAATTAACCTACCAGCCATCATATCTTTGGCATGAGGGAGAGAACAGGAACACATGGGGGGCAAACCCACACGACCACAGGGAAAATCCACATGACCACAGGGAAAATGTACAAACTCCACACAGAAGAAGCCTAAGATCAGGATGGAATCCAGGTCTCTGGAGCTGTGAGGCAGCAGTGCTAACTACTGAGCCACTGCACTGCCTCATTGTTTGTCAGCTGTTTACCATTACAATAGCAATTAAGAGAGAGAAAATTGAGAATGTAATAAAGCATCATGTTTAAGATGTATGGTAAATTCTGTCGCATTAATTTGATGTGAAGCTGTCATTTTACGAAGAATCACAAGTGGAAAAACTGACTCATGCTACTTACAGCATGATAGCTCACAACACCAGGCAATTAAAGAAATAACATTAACATCTTATTATATCAAGGGTTTTGTAGAATATTTAAGAATATTGAAGAAAGTAGTTCTCTTAGAATGTAATTTGTGTGAGTATGTAATTCTCTTAGAAATGTGGTAGTCACCAGAGGAGATGAAAATAGATTTACTGCACTTTGCTAGGAATACTGAAGCATTATCCCAGATTATAAGATGGTGCAAGAACAGTATATGGCTTCAGTTAAATAACAGACTTTTATTCCATGGAATAAATTGGAGCTAAACAGTAAAAAAAAAGCCAGTAAGTAATATAGAATCATATAATAGTGCAGCTAGCACAGCCAACTAATCCCTTGCTACTTACCTATGCAAAGTAGGTGTTTTCCTTTTAAGCTTTTGAATTTTACCATTGAATCAGCTTCTAACCACTCTTTGGCAGTGTACTCAAAATCACAATAACTTTTATTTTAAAGTTTTCAGTGCTTTTACTTATCATCTTGAATCTATGGCCTCTGCTAACTAGCCCTTCTGTACAGGAAGCTGTTTCTTCTTGTGCTCTTGGTTTTGAAACCTTCAACCAGATCTCCTATTAACCATTTCTGCTCTAAAGAAAACCCTACCTTCTCTTATCCCACAATACTAAAATCCTCATTAGTAGTACCATTCTGAAATCCCTCACCAGTGGTTCTTTGTTCCTGCACCACCAAAGTTATACCTTTCACTTTTTATTGCCTTTCCTCATACTTCATTAAAATGTTTCTCATTGTTAAATTTTAACTGCTATGTGTCTGTCCATTTTACCCACTTGTCTGCATCCTCAAGTTGATGCCTATCTTATTGTTTACCACATTTCTGATTTTTTTTGTATGTTAGCTTAGAAATTGTGTCCTGTACATCCAAGGCAGCCACAGAAAAAGGTAGGGACAATGGATCATAATAAGTGATTTTAATTATCCAAAGATCAACATGAATAAATTACACTGGTATCCGTGGCCATTGCTACCTGTCGAGTGCAAATTTGCTGTAGAGTTCTTGGTTCTCCAGTCCAAACACTCAAAGGTACATCCCTCTTATAAATGAAATCATCTGCACGATGCTGTACCTAAAACCTGGTATGATCCCCTGTCCTCTGGCCTACCTGCAGCAAAGAATTGCCCATGGCTTGTTGCAGAGAGGCTATATGTGAGGGCTGCTGTTGAATGGCTGCATCACATGCCTCAGCTTGCCTGCCGTTGAAATATGGGGCTAAGCCAGCACCCCAGCCAGCATGGCAGGTGGAGCCATTGTTGGGGACTAGGAATGGCTGCTCCGCACATTAACACGCAGCCTGGAACCTCTCATCAACACCAGTTGAATGTGATCGAAGCTGCTGTCTCCTCTTTGTTTGGCTGCACAACTCTCCCTAGCTCAGAGAAATTGCCATGGTAACAATCTCAACAGTGGTCCCTAGCCATTAAGTTTGTTACCATTAGACAAATAGTTAATTGGAGAAGAGCCAATCTCATAAGGACAGAAACAAGTCTAGCTCAGGTAAGTTGGATTCAGAGCTTGAAAGGCTAAATTAAACAATGGGAGGCTTTTAAAGAATTTCAGCTATAGCCTAGGTACATTCCCACAACGGAGAAAGATATAGGAATTAAAGCCAATGCTCCATGCATGATCGAAAAGAGAGTAAAATAGTGTAAAGAAAAGACAGGTTTATTAACACAAATGAGAACCAGGCTGAATACTAAGTTCAGGGGGAAAATAAAACGAGAAATGATAAATGATGGGGGGGGCGTGATAAAAGTCTGATGATAAGCATAAAAAAGGAATTTTAAAATATTCAATAGACATGTGAACAAGAAAAGGGTTGTAAGAGGAGATCAGTCCAAAAAGTGCATGGCTAATGTAATAGATGATTACTTGGTGAAGACTACTGCTGTCTCAGCAAATGAGGAGGTAATTGAGATTTTGGGTGGGTTGAAACTTGATAAATTGGAGGTATTAGAAAGGCTAGATGTACTTGGTGATATAAATGGGATGTTTTCTTGGTTGCTGAGGAAATTCAGAGGCCCTGGTAATAATCGTTCAGACATCTTTGCAGTCAGGCATAATCACTGAATTCAAAGTTTAAAAACAGATGCATCAGGCTAAACTGGGAAACTACAGAGCAGTCAGTTTAACCTCAGTGGTGGAGAAATTTCCAGAAATAATGATCAGGGACGGAATTAGCAGTCTCCTGGATGAACATGAATTGATTAGAGAAAGCCAACATGGATTTGGTAACTAGCTTGATAGAGTTTTTTGATGATGGAATAGAGCGGGGTGATGAAGGAAGTGCAATTGGTTCAGTATATTTGTACTTCCAAAAGGCATTTGATAAGGTGCCATGTAATAGATATGACATCAAGGTTGAAGGCCATGGAATAAAAGTGGCTAATAACAAGAAACACAAAATAGTTGTGAAAGATTATTTTTTGATTTGGTGGGAACTCCCCATGGTCAGTACTAGAAGCACTAGTTAATGTATATTAATGATTAGGTCTTGGGTGAACAGAGTATAACTTCCATATTGACAGATGACCCCAAAACAGAGAACTGTGAGGAGGATAGTAATAAACTTCAAGGACACATATACAGATTGATAGACTGGGCAGATAGAGAGCAGACGACATTTAATTCTGAGAAATGTTTTGATTTTGGTAGCAGGAATGAGGAAAGGGAACAAACTGGAGAACACAATTCTAAAAAGAATATAAGAATGGGATTTGTACCAAATTTATTGAAAATGGTTTTAAAAAAGTAACTCAGATAGAACCAAGAGCAAGGGAATCATAATGTACTTTTATAAAATGGTAGTTCATCCACAACTGGAATATTGTGTTCAGTCTGGGTGCCACACTGCAGGAAATGGTGGGGAAAGGGTGCAGAAGAGATTTACCATAATCTATTTTGGGACAAGGGACTTCAGCTGTGTGGGTAGACTGGAGAAGGTTGCATTATTTTCTTTGGAAGGAAGAGATTGAGAGGAAATATAATGAAAGTATTTAAAATCATGAAAGGTAGAGATGGAGTAGAGAGGGATTAATCCCGTTGATGTAGAGGTCAAGAACTTGGGGACAAAGAATGAAGGTAAAAGAACCAAAAGTGACATGAGGAAGATTTCCATATAGGGCATCAGGTTAGGGTCTATGATGTACTGCCAGGGGTAAGAAGCAGATCAAATTGGACCATTCAAAAAGGAATTTGATGGGTTTCTGAAAATGAATAAATTTCAGTGCTCTGGGAGAGAGTGAGGGAGTGGGATTAGTTAGGTTACTCTTTAATAGAGAGGGTACAGTTTTGACAGGTAGAACCCATTCCGTGCCACAATAATCTTGTCATTCTTAATATGATAGCAGAAAGTAGATAATGTAAGGAAAGAATGAATGACCATAACATAAGTTGGTTCATGGTTAGAAGATGAAGATCGCAAAGCCTGTTTGAATAAGCTAAAATGAAAATTCCACATAATGGAACACAAACATCACTCAGTATTTAAAGAGATGTTGAAGGTGCAAATCAGACATAGTCCTACATGAAATAAATTCATGGAGAAAAATGAGTTTCTTGCATTGGTTGAGAAATGAAAATGAAAGCAAGACTTTAATTGCACAGGTTAATTCCAGAACTAATTGCAGAAAAGGCTAACAAAGTGAAAGGATGTGAAGAAATTAATGTTAAGTGAGGGTATTAAA
>JARFYF010000001.1:116654701-116668991 GCA_030265395.1 Rhina ancylostomus
GTTCTGAAATGTCAGAAAGAAAACCTGATACTTTCAACTTCAGTGACATGCCAGATGTCATTTATTATTCAGGCAAACACAACTTTAAAGCATTTTATGGATGAGAGAAAATGTTAAGATTTTGATGATATGATTTCATCTACGTTTTCTAAACTGAAGTGTGCAATGTTTCCCTTCAGGCGTCTGCCAATCAGAAATAGCTTTGTCACTTACTCATAGTAACTACTACTTAGTAAAATGATGTTATATTTTGAGCCACATGATGTGTACTCAAAGTTCTTTACATGGAATCTAATTGAAAGTCCAATGGTTTTAAATGGAAGAGTATTGTGCAGTGATATCCTTGATTTCATCTCATGATAAATTGATATATTTTGCCTAACCATTTCCAGCCTACTTGACTCTCATATCGTGAAAGTAAAGTATCCTAAAATTAATATTTGATAGGCTACTCTCCTGATCTTGATTCTTTGCCTGATCTGGAAAGAGTATGGCATAATGTTACACATATATGTGCTCCAATCTATCCCAGTCATTGTTTTGTTGAAATGGCCAGGGAGTGTGTCTCTCTCTTCTGTTTGAGTGTACTAACCTATCTATGTCAAGGTGACGTGTGTCACTTGTTATTGAAGAAAGGTAGGAGAGAAAAACAGAATTACAGACTAATTACCCTAAATGTTGGAAATAGAGGCAAGTGGGTGATAGGTGGAAGCAGAAAAAGAAAAAAAAAGCAGGTGCAGCCAGGTGAGGAGAGGGGAGGGTGATAAGTGGGGGCACAAAGGCTACCAGTGCTGGAATCTGAAGATGATAACGGGAACCATTAAGGGAGAGATGAAGGGCAGATAGAAGGGGTAGGAGATCTGGTGGGATAAGTGTATGAGTAGTAGGTGGAACTGGGAAGGGATCAAAAATGGGTGATTGGGGTGGGGGGGGGAGTGGTATGGGAAAGGGAACAAAAATGGACAGACCAGAGGTAGATCGCGAGGGGAGAGAGGGGAGAAACGCTGGTGGTAAGGGTACCTGAAATAGGCAAATTTCATCTCATTTGGTTGTAACTACCCAGGAAGAATATGAGGTGTTGTTTTTCTAGTTTGCTTTGGATCTCACCCTGGTAGTGGAGAAGGCGGCGGATAGACAGGTTGGAATGGGAAGGGGAGTTGAAATGGCATGTAACCAGAAATGTGTGTCCATTTCATTTATCAGCCTTTTAAACCTCCAAATTGGTTCCAAAACATTAAATCCTTCCTCAGATGAGGAGACCCAGTACTGATGCAGTACTCTGGGTGTGGTCTCACAAATGCCCTGTTTAACTTCGCAGGGTAGATAAAGGGGGAGCCCTAGATGAGGTGTACTTGGGTTTAAGAAGATAAATTAGCATACTTAGAGGCAGAATAAACAGAGCAAGAATAAGCAGACCAATTTCATTTTGGCAAACTTTAACTGGGAGGTGATTAGTGCTGGGTCCTCAACAATTTACAGTCTGTATTAATGGCTTGAATAAGGAGACTGAATGTGATTATCTTTGCTTAACATGGAAAGGTGGAAAATTGATACAACATTTGCAAAAGATTATAGATAGGTTAAGTGAGTGGGCAAAATGATAGCAGATGGAATATAGTATAAAAACATAAGAAGCAAGAAGAGGGATAGGCCAGATGCCCCCTTCTGGCCTGTCCATCATTAAAGAAAATTGTGGCTGATCTAATCTTAGCCATGGCATCACTTTTCCAATTTCTCCCTGGAACCCCAAATAGCTTAAGTGCCTGCCAGTAGGGAAATATGAGATTACTGATTCTGATCAGAAGAATGGAGTACCAGAATATTGTTTAAATACTGAGAGAATATAAAATGACCTTCACAGAGTGAGTTATTAAGAAATACAGAGTAAACAAGGTGGTCAGGAGTTTACTTACATTGGAATGTTGCAAAGGGGATGGAGTACAAGAGAAAGGAAGTCTTGCCTACAATTGTAGAGGTGTTTGGTGACATCATACTGGTACTGCATGTAGCTTTGCTCCTTTTTTAAAGAAGGATATGCTTACGGTGGAGGCAGCACCATGAAAGTTCACTGGTTTGTTTCCTGGAGTGAGAGAGAGGTCCTAAGAAGAAAGACTTAGCTGAATAAACCTATACTCTTTGGAGTTTAGAAGAATGTGAAATGATATCTCGGGAACACATGAAATTCTGAAAGGGCTTGACAGCGAAGTTGTTGGAAGGATACACCTTCAGAGATGGGGTAATCTTGAATGGTGGCACAGTTTCAGGATAAGGAGGCAATCACTGTTGTGAATCTTTGGAATTCCTCACCTTGGAGGGCAGTGGATATTGGGCAGATATTTTAAGGGTTTGTTGGCTAAATGTTAGGAGTATAGAGGAATCTGGGTCATAGAGTAGGGCAGGGAAGTGAAGTTGAAGTCTAAAATGAGTTTAGCAATATTGTAAATGGCAGAGTGGGCTCAAGGGGTAGAATAGCCTATTCCTTTTTCTTATGTTCTTGGTTTTCTACACTGAAAGCAACAATTTCCCTCTGATAACAAATGCAATGGAACCACATTTAGCTTAACTACACAATTTTATTATAACAATTGTTTGCCAATTCTGGTTGTTAATAAGTAAACCAATAAGTAAGTATATGGGTAACCAATATATTCAGTAGTAAGTACAATGAAAAAGATCGAAAGTCTGGCAGAATGTATGTAATCTTGAAATTGATCTAAAAAAGGGACAATAAAATATATTTACCTTGAGTTGTATTGTTGTCTGTGAAGCATTGATTATAAACTGAGTTTTTCTCTGTTTACTTAACCTCTTGTGTGGCAAATGGGTTTCCTGGTTATGCCAGTGATCCAGTCTTAATGTCAGAGTATAAACCCAACCATAAGTAAATGTGTGAAATAATGCAGCCTCACTGATAAACGCAGTAAAGTCCATAAAGCTCTTTCTTATATACAGACAGCTTGCTTTCGTGAAGAAAGGAATGTTCTGGTGAATGGTGACTGCCAGTGGATCACTACATTACACTATGCCTTTCAAGATGATAACTACTTGGTAAGTCTGTTTTTTCTTAATTTTTTTAAAATGATAAGCAAAATGATAATATTGGTATTCCAGAGAAAATTATATCTCACATTCTGTGTTGTTGGATTTTTCTTATTGTCAAACTAAATTCAGTGAGTTTTTTTATTATCAAACTATATTTGTAGTTACAATGTGTGGATTGCCTTGTTATTAAGTGCATTTTTATGTACTTTCAGTATTTAGTTATGGACTACTATGTGGGTGGGGATCTGCTGACATTGCTCAGCAAGTTTGAAGACAGACTTCCAGAAGAAATGTCCAAATTTTACATAGCAGAAATGGTGTTAGCTATCGACTCCATTCACAAGTTGCATTATGTACACAGGTATTTGTATATTTTTTATGTGTATGCTGTATTACAAATTTACATTGTGAAATTATGAGGGATAATTTGCCTGTTTCTCCTTCTATGTTTTTTTTAAAACCCCATCCTGAGGTCATCTTAGGGTTGCACGTATTTCACTTGTACTTCATAAATGCAGTTAATATTTACCCTGTGAGCTTTGACAGGGAGTGTTGAGAAGCAATTTAATTGAAGGACTTATCAATGATTGGATCTTACTTTAACCTGAAGTCCACATGTGCACATTTCCAGTAAAGGTAATTGGGTCATTCTTCCCTTTTCCATTGGTTTGGAGATGATTTGATAATGGAATTAAATGAAAGGTATTTCTAACTGTGCCAGCTACTTGTTGATACAAATTGAGCCTTTGGTGAGACCAATAATATATTTTTCATGCACTCTGTATGGACTCGGTCCCTGATTTCATTGGTATTTAGTTGTTGAGAACCTTCAAAAGGGGCCAAAATTCACAAACTTTAGGCCAAAATCTAGAATTACTAATCAAGGACACATTGGGTGTAGAGTACTCTTTGTAGAGAAGGCACTGTTCAGCCACATTGAAGAATTCTACATGCAGTTAGAATTAAAATGTTAAATTTTCCCATGTCCTGTGAGCATTACCTTTAGTATTACAGTTGACCTGCACTGCTTGATCTGTGATTTTACTTTCCTATATCAAAAGGGAAATTGAGTTCATGTTGATTTTTTTTTGTGCATACCTCAAAAGTAGATTTCAGCCTGTATTTTGAGCAATAATTTTTATGTTGTATGGAAATGTGTAATGGATATCTTACACTAGAGCGCAATAATTTAAGTAGTTCAATATAAGGACAATGAGGAAACTTGATGCTTCTGTGGTCAAGGCACAGGTTTGAGGATTATGATTGCCAATAGGTTCCAGGAAATTTCTTGTCCTGTATTACACACTGTTGGTTAACAAATAATTTTATAATGACAAACCAGCCAAATGTTAAACCAAAGAATATAATGAAATTGAAAAAATACAAATAATATAACACTGACCACTCTAAGATACTCTCACTCCAGATCTCTGTACTCAAATTTTAAAGTGGGTGTTATAAACCTTTAGGATTAGACTTTGCAAATGCATAAGATCACTTCAGTGGTTTTAGTTGCAGTGGTGCTGTAATCCCTTAAGTGATGGTACCTCAGAAGTATGTGTTTTGAAGTTAGTGTTGAACAGATTCTAAAAAGCTGAATGTCATTTTAGCTAAACTGAAAGGAATACATTTTAATGAGAGTGCCTGGAAGTGAATAACTTATGCCATTTTAAAGTTGTGGCAGCTCCAAGATGGACAATACAAACGACCCCTGTGCTACGACCGTTTGGCAAAGGGAAATTCATCCCAACAGAATTTACAAATCACTGCCTAAAAATTTGAGATACTGGATCAAATTTGCTCTTACAGAATATATGTTGTGGCGGGGGGGGGGGTGGGTAAAAGGTAAATAAATAACACAATATTTTTATGCAACTTGTGTTTCATGACACGTGTAGATGACGAGGCTTCATGTTATGGAAAATTGTGATATAGACTTTTTTCTAGGAACGTAACCAGTAATGCCTGGTCACCTATAGTTTGTTTTTTTTTGAAAAATTGGTTATTCGGCAGTGCCTTGTATGAGAGCTAGAGAATTCTGATCAAACTAATGTAAATTGTTACTTTTGTAGACCTTTTCAGTCTAAGTGAAGATTGAAATATTAGTTACAAATGTTAAAAGAAACAAGCTATTGTTCATTTGTTATGCCATTATTAATTTAAGTTTTAGGAATCCATTATTTTTGTTTACTTGCATTGTTCAAAAGTTTTACATAAATTCCACAACAGAAATTGTACAATTTTAATCCATCATTTTTAAGTTCTGACAAAGGTGTCTTGGGTTTCTGAGTGTGAATCATTTTTGTGTCCTTTTGGTAATATCTCTTAAAGAGCTATGGGGAAATAAAAAAAGAACCAATTTGAAGCTTTCTGCAGAATATGATTGACTTTAATGTGGGGTTAAGTACTAGACCTTATCTACTGTGATTTACCTCAAGCAGAGAGTGAATGAATGCACAGCTTTTGGTTCAGAAATTATTTGGTTAATTCATGACAGTAGTCCAACTTGGCATTGTAAAAAGGTGTGGAAAATGATCCTGAATCACGTAATGTACTTAATCATATAGCAGGTAAATACAGTATTTGGTGAGGCACTGAGATGCATTCATCATAAAGATTCTAAACTTAATTTCTACTAAATTAACTAAACTTAAAATTTTCATAGCACTGTTAGAGGCCTGTTACAGATCAGTATCTAATTTTGATTGGGAAGAGGATACAAAAACTGGCCAGAGTTTGTACTGCTATTTAATGCTGTTGTGGTTTGAATCTTGCCACTGATAAATAGGCAAGTTGGCAAGCAACTGATGGCATTTGAAGAGCACAATCTAAGGAAATATACTGCAGCATGTGTAGTAGAGAAAGGAGGCAAAGTTGATTAATGTAGGATAACTAAAACCTCTTTTAACCACCAAAAGATAGTCACATGGAAGATTATATAATAATGGATTAGATTTTTGGCAGTAACATACCTTTTGCCTTAACTTATTGGTCAGTATCATCAAGATTGTGATCAAGTAAAACAGGGCTTCACTTGAGATTTTAATGCATAGATGGAGTTTCAGTGTATCTGAGCATATTGAAAGAAGGATTTGCCAATATTACAGCTGGGTAACCTATAGCAAAACTATCTAGTTCTGATACAAAGGTGGAAGAGAGTTACCTGGAGATGTAGAATTTGATATTGAGTCCATCTGGCTGTCCAGTAATGCTGTAGGTCATCCATTTGTAATATTGGCTTGATTTTTCTCTCTCCATTCAGAAGGCCTGACCTGCTGGGCACTTCCTACAGCTCTATATTTCGCTGCTTTTGCATTTCTTTGTTCATACTCCCTCTCTTTAACTGTCTGCATTTCTTAGCTTTTATGTTCCTTTGGTCATAGTTTCTCTATCTGCTCTTATTAACGTATAATTAACCTGAATGACTTAATACCCATGGCAACTCTGGCCTTACCCTCTGAAGCTTCAAACTATCATGTTTTTTTCTTTCCCAGTTCTGAAGAAACATTGACTTTTTTTCTCTTTCCACATGTACTAAGTGATCTGCCAAGTGTTTCCACCATATTTTGTTTTATTTAATAGTCACCTCGTTCGGAGAACATGATTCAATGCAAACTTGCATTATTGTTGAAAAAGGGAGAAGTTATCTGTGGAATTTCTGTTTCTTATGTGAAGTTTAATTTTCTGCATTTTCAAATGAGCATGAACTTGTTTTTCGACTCTGAGTAATGATATAATTAAAATATTTCAACTGTATGAATTTGTTGAGATGTATTGCTGTTTTTATTTTGGAAACAGCTAACTGTGGAGAAATTGCTTCAAGTTGACTTTATTTGTCTTGTTAATGGTGATTGTGATTTACTTTGTTCCTGCCATCAGTTGTAACGGTTAAAATGTACAACAATGAGTTTCCTCAAATATTCAGCCTCCATTGTTTGCAAATGCACAACTATGTTCACTTAATGTAATCAACATATTCTGTTGTAGTTTACAGCCATGATAATGAACAAATGCCATTTGTAGCTCAACCTTGATAAAATCAAAGAGACCCATTGTTTTAGTATCAGCTATGGTGATAGAAGTCATAGTTAGTCATACAGCACAGAAACAGGCCCTTGGGCCCAACTGGTCCATGCTGATCAAGATGCCCATCCAAGTTAGCCCCCTTTGCTAGCATTTGGCCCATAACCTTCCAAAATTCTGTTCCTACCAAAGTATATATCATCATAATTCAGTGTGTTAAATTTCATCAGGCATGTGAGTGCTTATTCTACCAAATAGTTTCCTTCCCCTTAAAGTCTATAACTATTCTTCTTAGTGTTTACTACTCTTTCAAGTTTTGTGTTATCTGCAAACTTTGAGGTTGTGGCCTGTGTACGAGTTCATTAATTTATATGAAGCAAAGCAGTGTTCCTGTGATAAATCCTGAGGGAACTCTACTGCACATCTTCCTCTGATTTGGAAGACGACCAATCACCATGACCTTTGTTTTTTGTCCCTAAACAAATTTCTTATTCACATTACCTCTCCCCCTTTTATATTGAGTCACAGAGAGATATCTAATGGAAACAGAGCCTTTGACCCACTGAATCCACAAAGACCAACAAGCCCCATTTTTACACTAATTCTCCCCATGTTCCATCAATTCCCCCCAGATTCTACCACTTACCTGCACAAAAGGAGCAATTGACAGTGATCTATTAATCTATCAATTCGTACATTTTTAGGATGTGGGGTGAAGTTAGAGCATCCTGAGGAAATTCATGTGGTCCCAAGGAGGACGTGTAGACTCCACACAAACAGCACTTGAGGTCACGATAGAACTCATCTCTACTTGCTGTGCCGCCATGTGGCCCATGTTACGAGCATACAAATATACAAATTAGGAGCAGCAGAAGTACACTTGGGCCCTTGAGTCTGCCATTTAATAAGATTGTGGCCCAATTGTGTTCCCATATATTTCATTTTTTTCAACATAGACAGGCTATTCAGCCCATTGTCTGCGCCAGCTTCGAGAGAGCAATCGCATCAAATCCATTCCTCTATTTTCCTGTAATCTATTGTTTCACACATCCCTTCAGCAGTCCCTGATTATCCTGCCACCCAGTTAATGTACCAACAGTAACCTTTCACACTTAGGCTAATTGGGAATCTTTCTATCTTTGAATAAGATGTTTTAATATTTCATGTAAAAGTCAGAAATAATGCAAAATTTTATTCACAAATCAAAAGTGGTATTAGAAAGACTGTCTTTCTAATTGACAGCCTGAGCATTTATTAGTAGTAAAACACTTTTAAGGCCCAAGAACCTATTTGACCTGTGTTTTGCTATTTGAATATGCAGAACTAATATAAAAGTTTTGCCTGTGAAACAGCTACCACTGCACATCAAATTAATTCATTACATATGAAGGGTAATGAGCTGCTTAGAAGAATTAATAATGCAAAACAAAAGTTTAATTTAAGCCATCTTCCAGTCAAAATTATTTTTAGCTGGGCAAGGGATACATTTTTGCAAAGCCATTCAGTTCTAATTTTGGTCTGGATTGCATCTAAGGTACACTACTTTCCATTATTAACAGGTTAAACTAGAAAAAGAAATACTCAAACAGAAGACAAGGGATGTCACTTCCTTTAATTCACCTTTCTTTGACAGCGAAGGTACTATTCCCTCTGCTATCTCTTCAAAGCAGTATGGGAATGAAATATGGAATAATAGGCTTGAATGATTACAGGCTTCTATGTTATGGCCATTTGGATAATGGAAATTCGCCTTAAAGAATTCACAGATCATAACCCAAAAATTTGAGATATTTGAGAATAGAATTTATGTGGGGGTTTAAAAAAAGTAAATAAATATGAAATCAAGAACAGCTTCGCGTTACAGGAAATCGCGATATGGACCATTTGCTAGGATCACAAAACCCTGTAATGCAGGAATCTCCTGTATTGTGACATTGTCCTTTGTTGCCAGCTATATTCTTCACTTGCTTTTTTCATTGTGTACAAAACTGCATTTTAATCTGTCTAGATGAAATACTTATTTTTTGTGGATGTAAATAGGACATAATTAATATTTTGGGTGAATAATCAGTGTAAAGAAATTATTTGGTGTATGAATTCCCTTCTCCCAAAAGAATATTTGGTGAATAATTGCATTTTTGTACAGGGATATAAAGCCTGATAATGTTTTGCTGGACATGAATGGACATATACGTCTTGCTGACTTTGGTTCCTGCCTGAAGTTGATGAATGATGGCACTGTGAGTACTATTTCTTACAGAGTATTCTAGGTATGTATTTGAATAATAGCTGCATAATAACAATATTCAGGAAATAGTTCTTTATGTACAGACTATGCAATATTTTACACCATGTCATGTTCTGAAGGAATGTATAAATAAAACAAGAAGTTGTCTGGTAAGTTCTGGTAAATTCCTAGTATTTTTAACATCCCTTTTGTTGGTAATCTTAATTTGTTTATTTCTTGTGGTCTCCAGTTAGAAGCTCAAAATTTAAAAATTTGTTCCATCTTGTTGTAAACAAGACTTCCTACTGCTAACGTCTGCCAAGCAGCGGCATTAAGAAGCTTCCAAAATCTTATATAGTTCAAAGTTTTTCTAATCTGATGAAAATCAGCAACTTTGGAGAAAGCTGAGCTGATTGAGATTTTGATAAGCATGGAATGAAGAGAAAGAATGTGAATGATTCTGGAACAATGTCTTAAGTTTTAAATGAAACTTTAAATTCTGCTAAATTAAGGCTCACAGGATTAGGAACATTATATTAGCATAGACTGTTTAACATGAAAAAAGGCAAGGAAGATGGAGTTATTTATGTTGGCAGTCTGAAATTGGTAGGGTACCAGATAGATCAGTGCTTGGGTATTGGCTATTGTCTGTTGTAGTGGTGAATGAAGGGACTGACTGTGGTTTATCCATATTTACTGTAAGTACAGAACTATGGGTGAATTAAATTGTGAGGAGGATACAAAGAGCTGGAAAAGGGGTTTAAAATAAAAATAAAATGCTGGAAATGCCCAGCTGATAAAGCAACATGTTGAGGGCAAAACAATGTTTCAAGTTGTTGACTGTTCATCAAAAAATTCTGATGAAAAGTCAGGAACCTGAAATGAAAACACAAGCGTAGTCTGATCTGTTGCATACTTCCAGCATTTTCAGCTTTTTATTTCATATTACTGGTATCCACACTGCTTTTGCAAAGCATTATGGACAGGTTAAGTGAATAGACAGGTGTATTACAGATGTAATATAATATGGAGCAAAGGGACATTACCCAATTTGGAAAGAAAATAAAAAGTAGAAATAGTTTTAAAAAGTGAGAGGTGGGGAAATAGTTGGTGTTAAGAGGTACATTGATGACTTGTATCCAAATTGAAGCCTGCAATTGAGAAAGCAATAATGTTTTGACCTCTATTAAAAAAGGGTTTGAAGTATGTGTCAATAAAGTTTACTGCAATTATGTAAGGCCAAGGTGAAAATGCACTTAGAGTTTATTACTCAAAGAAGGAGATATTTGTTTTTTAAACAATGCAACAGTGGTTCATTGGACTAATTACTGTGATAAGCATTGCTCTATAAAGAGAGGTTGAGTTATTAAGGCTAGAATTTAGAAAGCTGAGAGCTGATCTCATAATGTGCAATGTTCTTAAGTGGCTTGGCAGGAGAGATGGGGGAGAAGTTTTCTCTGAATGTGGTGTCTGGAACAAGGGATCAGTCTTAGAATAATGAGTTGCTCACTTAGAATTAAGATGAGGAGACTTTCCTTCACTAAAGGGTTATGAGTCTTCAGAATTTTGTACCCTGAGAGTTGTAGATGCTGACTTTTATTAAACACATTCAAGACAGAATTCAAAATATATTTGAATAATAAGAAAATTGAAGGATTTGGGGATAATGTGGGAAAGCCGGTGATCTTAATGATCAGCCATGATCTTAATAAATAATGGAAGAGGCTCGGATGGCTAAATGGCTTAATCCTCATACTTATGTTCTTATTTCAGTAATTGTGCAAACAAAACTTGGCAATGGCAGTTAAAATTTAAAGCGTTCATTTTATATTTTCAAAGAGTCCTCCTACAATTGTTTTCTTTCCATGGGACTTTGAACATAAATCTTAAAACCATAAATCTGACTTTTTGTACACGTTTTGTTGCATGTATTGTTTATTGGAGTAAAGCATGCACAAGCTGTGCAGGTTTCAATGTACTTCCACAATTCTTCTACTCAGGTACAATCTTCTGTAGCAGTTGGTACTCCTGACTACATCTCTCCTGAAATCTTGCAAGCAATGGAAGATGGAATGGGAAAGTATGGACCAGAATGTGATTGGTGGTCTCTTGGTGTATGCATGTATGAAATGCTTGTTGGAGAAACGCCATTTTATGCAGAGTCATTGGTGGAAACGTATGGGAAAATTATGAATCACCAAGTAAGGACCACTTTTTTTTAAGGTTGACATTTTAAAAAACTTGTGTAATAATTAAACAATGTGTGGTGAACTACAGCATTTCACTTCTTTGTAGAAGAAGAATGGCAGTATAATATGACAAGCTGTTTAAATGGTTACCATATGTTTTAATTTAAATTTTGGCAAAGCTCTTTTTACTTCTGCTAACGTAACGTTTGGGATGGCCTTTGCAACCCGTGTAAACAATCATGATTGTACATAATTAACTATGATAAAAATGAAATTAAAATATTATAATTTTGGGGAAAGAGTTAAATTTTGAATCTGTTAATTTCAGGATATCTGTTTTAAAAAAAATTCAACCCACTCTGTCCTTTGTATACAGAAATTGTATCATTGTTCTGCGTGCATGGTACGATACTTTAAGTGGCATTCTGACTATATTTTGTTTGACAGGAACGATTCCAATTTCCATCTCATATCACTGATGTATCTGATGAAGCCAAGGATTTGATACAGCGGTTGATCTGTAGTAGAGAACATCGAATTGGAAAAAATGGAATGGAAGATTTCAAAAAACATTCATTTTTCAAAGGGATCGATTGGGACAATATTAGAAATATCGAAGCACCTTATATTCCTGAAGTCAGCAGTCCAACCGACACTTCAAACTTTGATGTAGATGATGATATACTCAAAAATCCAGTTAGTATTTCAGTTTTTGTGGAATACCACATTTAACTTTTGACATGCTCCAGCCAGTGACAGGATTTGTCTAGAGATGAGTTTTACATCTGATTCTTTCTAGTACTTGATATTTTGTAGAATTCCTAGGTTTATCCAGAGTTGTGAGACAGCCTTGAAATTTCTAACTAATGAACTTGTTCTTGAGAGCAGAAAATACAGTCAAGATTAGTTGATCTCGAGGGTAGTCAATTTTCCACAACCAGAGACCAAAGTGTAGTCACTTGTCATGAGGTAATGTGGAGATTTACCTTCATTAACCTCAGCAAATCCGTTTGAAACAAGTTACCTCAAAATTCTCAGGATCAAGACTTCTTAATCTTTCCAGCAAGTGGACCATTTCTAAGTCTTATAATAAACCTGTTTTCCTTTTTGTCAGAGAAGTGAATAATTTTGCAGGACCTTGTACTCCTAATTGTCTTCGGTGACATTAGCTTGAATTTGTATTACATAAGGAGGTGCAGATTCAAATAGACAAAGGGAGAAGTTGAGACTTTACACAGAATAGCCAACACTTGGGATGGATTAGTTTTTGTGGAACAAGTATGTTCTGTAATATGAGGGAAAGGAAGGGGATGATAACTTCTTGATACATGAATAGAGTTATAGAGATATACAGCACAGAAACAGGTCCTTTAGCCCATTGAGTCCACACTAATCATCAACTGCCCATATTATGTTAATCCTACATTAATCACATACTTCATTCTCCCCACATGCTCTTTAACTCCCCTGAGTTTCGACCACTCACCTACATGTTTGAGGCAACTTACAGTAGCCAGTTAACTTACAAACCTGCAAATCTTTTGGATGTGAGAAGAAAACTGAGCACCTGGAAGAAACCTAATTGGTCACAGGGATAATGTGCAAACTCTAGACAGACAGAACCCAAGGTCAGGATTGAACCCAGGTCTTTGGCACTGTGAGATAGTGGTTTTACTAGCTGCAGCACTGTGACACTCGTGTGCAAATGTTGTGCCACTGTGCTGACCCTGTGCCCAATGAGCAAAGACTGATCTCTTTTGTATTCACACCATTTTATGAATTCGTCATTATTCCTGGTCAGTACAAGTTCTATTTCACATGAATTGCACCATTATTCTGGATTGATGGTTTAAAAATTATTCTGGGAATTAGAATACTTGCCAACTTGAAAATTGGTTTTCCTCAGTTTGTAAACAATTTTTTTAAGCAGTGTTGGGCATAGGTTTAGAGAGGTTTAGCCAACATCTGTTTATTAGCAATTTGCTTAGTTATTGCTTTCCCTGTACAATAGGACTGATCTGTGCCTGAAATGATGAGTAAGTCTGCCCTTCAGAAATAACTATTATCAGGCTTTATGAAGAAAAACTCAATTGTTTGTCAATTTTTATCTTTACTCTTAATTAATTTTGCTGTCTAATACCTAGTGTTGAGAAATAGAAATATAAAAAGCTGGATATATTCAGCAGTACAGGTGGCACCTTCAGAGGGGAAAAAAAACTGAAAAAGATTGAGGATCTTTCTCTAGTTCTGTTCTGATGAAATTTTCTGAATTGTTATGTTTCTCTCTCCATATCAGCATACAGTATTTTGCTTTTGTATAACACTGAGAAAATTAAATTAAGTTGGCATTCTGACAATTTATTGGATTAAATGTAATCCTCTATTCGTACTGATAAATGCTTTCTGTTGTTCAAGGAATTGGTGCCCCCAGCCACTCACACTGCTTTTTCTGGACTGCACCTGCCTTTCGTTGGCTTCACATTTACGACCACCAGGTAGAACATTTTTGTAAATGTTGTATAAGTTGCTCATTTGCACATTAATGAACAATCCACTGTTATAAAAGATGGATGATATTATGTTTAGTGACGTAACAGTATTCTTTGCTTTCTCCAAGGCATTTATGACCTACACATTATTTTGACCCTAATTTATGCTGTATAAATTACTTAGAAGATTTAAGGCAGCTTACTACTTTTTATTAGCATGGCTTGTTTAATTTGTTAGTTCGGGATAAAGTGTTTTGTGGCGTTATCTACCAGTTTGCTTTTGAAAGGAAGTGACTTTTACCTTGATTAGAATTCTGGGA
>JARFYF010000001.1:116681469-116700410 GCA_030265395.1 Rhina ancylostomus
TTGGATTATGTAAAAATTGTTCTTTTTGAGGAAAATATGCAGCCTTATATTTTTAAATTAAGTTTGTGTATACTTTGGAGTTCATTTTGCAGCTATTGCTACTGCTGTCAATTAAGGTTTCAGAGGGAAGTCCCTCTAGTTCTTGGTGCATTATGGCAATTGAAAACATTGAGCCATCAATTCCTTTTGAGCATGTTTCATCTGTGTTTCTTGTTCCTTAGCTCAATTACCCTTGTTCCTTAGCTCATTACCCACCAAGATAATGAACTTTATGCTTTGCTCAATGAGTTACCAAATATTATTTGACGTTTGATCAGGTTATTCCTAAGAAATGTTTATTTAGAAATGTTTAAAGATTCCAGTGCTGAAATAGATTTTACGACTTCCACTTATTAAACTCAGTTTCTACAGATGCCTTCAGAGCTGTGGCATGCCTTTTTGCTGGCATTAAACTTTTGTGTAAACCTGAGTATTATTTGTTAAACAGTTTCTAATAGTAACTTCACAATAGTGTTTTGATAGGTTGAGGAATTTATCCAGTGAGCTGGCTGATCAGGGGTGATTACATTAAATGAAAATTGGTTCCATTTGTGTGAAAGCCACTTTGAGGGCATATTTTAGAGCTGGTTTGGATTCTCAACTGGAAAATGATTGTGTGAACTCACTTTTTATGCTGATCACTGCTGTCTTAATTTGTAATTATGTGAAAACAAAATGTGACAAAGTTGGATTGTATTTACTCTTGAACTTGATATATTTTTAATTTACCAGTATTCTGAATGCAAAGTAAGTAAACTAATGTAATCATTAACAAAACTGCACCTGTTATTGATTATATTTACTTTGTATTTCATCATATTGCTTTGGAATTCAAGCTTTATAAATTTAGAACACAATAAAACGTAATTGATCTTATAATCATTTCTATTTAGAATCTGATCGGTTAGAACATCAGCTTGGAAATGCGGTGTCTCTCCGTCAAGACTTTGAAGAATCTACAAACAAAGTAAAAGCACTTGAAAAGCAGATTAAAGCACTTAAGCAAGAAAAAGAAGAAAATCACAAGGTACCCAAGTTAGATTATTTTGGCCATCTTCTTATAAAGGCCTTGATAGGTAATGAATAAAAGACAGCATGATTGTAAACTCAACCATATTTAATTCATTCTTTGGGATTTGAAATCACTTGCTCCTGAAATCAACAACGTTGTTACATAATCTGAAGTGTTACCATGTTCTTATGCTATCCTAATATAAACAATGCAACTCTTTTAAATGTTATGTAAATATAAATTGCCTGAAGTATGCAGGAGGTCACTCAGCATCTTTTATTTGTGTTGACAATGCTAAATTTTGTGCTTACTAACTTGGTAACACCAAGTTACCAAATGCAACACCAAAAAACGTGAGCATTTAGATTGAAAATCCTGAAGCTACCATCAGTGACTCCCATTCTTCCATAGGGAATTACCTTTGGATCAGCAAAGTTAATTTTGGAGAATAGGAAAGAAGCAATAGTGGCAGTGCCATTCTGCGTCAGAATATCAGTGACTAAATAGGGTCAGAATTTGAAACTGATGGCAGAATGATAGTTGTTGTCAACTCCAAATCCTTGACACAAAAATCTAGTGATATTCCCATTTTTGACATGTTACCGTCAGCTACAGCTCAAGAGGATTTCTAGCTTCCAGCAGCTATGAAGTCATCAAGTACACTATATATTGCAGGAATTGAGACATTGAGCAATTTTGGCTTTAACTAGTTAATATTTGATGGGTGTTTGAGGACAGGTGAGGAAGTCATTTTAGGCTGAAAACATTTACTTTTCCATTTTCTCTTCTCTATCCACCTCGCACCAAATCCCACCATTTTGCACCACAATCATACCCACAACTACTCAAACAACATTTGGGGGACAGTGCTCAAACCTTTTAATCAGTGTGTTATATACTACATGCTTATATATAGCAAAAGAAATTTGAATATTTGTTTATTATTATGTTGGGCCACAAATTGTTGCAGGAGTGAATTTAATGGCTTTAATATTCTGGATGTTCAGATTTTAGAATTTGATGGGTTGCTGAAAGTGCAAGCTGAAAATCCTTCAGCATAGTAAAAGGGCATCTGGGATTGAAGTGAATGGATCAAGCAACTATATTCCTCCTTAATCAAACAAATTGAACATTGAAAATAACAACAGAAGGAATGAGAAGGAAATGAAAGTTAGAATGGCTATATCGATGCAAAATCAAATGCAGAAGAGGGCAATAAAGATCAGATTGAGAGAAGAAGTAAGAAGAGATCAATAGTAAAAGTATCAGAACACTTTTAAAACCTTGAATTAAAAAAATCAGCAACAAAAAACTGAAAAAAAAAAGGAACTGCAGCCTTGCAGTAGTTAATTTCCAGTGCCATTGAACTTGTAGGCAGTATTCAACTTTATCTTGTGAGTGTGGCTATATCTATTTCTTAGGTACAGCAACTTCAACATTGGTCAAGCCAATGATATGTCATTTTTGTAAATCTAACAGTGGAACACAGCAAGTCTGACTGCAATGTTTTGATTATTCAGTTTACCTGCGTGCATGGATCTCACCTGAAGTAAATTGTGGTCCAGTGATTTTAAAATTTCTATGACATACAATTTTAGTACTATGAAAGTTCCTTGTATACAGTGCAAAACATAAATTCCACATTCTAATGCCACTATTTTAAAAAAAAATTTCTTTAGATAAATTTGAGTTACTGTTAGCTCACCTCCTGAACCTTGTGTCATTAAGTTTTAGATCTGTAATTTCTAAAAGCTTTAAAAACTGCGGGTGTAATATCATCTCAATTTAATAGTTTCACACCATTAGTGTCGCATACAGATTCATCTTTCTGTCAAGCTGGGTTTTCAAAGAGCCTCGTAAATCTTTGAACTTAAAGTGTTATGAAGGGTGTATTGCTTTTGCCTGGTATAAGGAGTTAATTGCCCTGTATCTGATGTGTGCTTTGACATTAGACTTAATGTAGCCTACAGTTTTATTTGGCTGTTAGCTTAGCTTGGTGTCTGTGTGATAATGGCATTTTAAGTTGTAGTAAATTATTAACATTATACAAGCTCGTGTTTTTTTAATGAAATGTCTGTACAATCTATAATTTTAATAGCAACTTGTTGAAACCCTTGAAAGACAAAAATCCCAAACTAAGGAATTAAAGGATGCACATCAGCAGAGGAAGATTGCAATGCAAGAGTTCTCTGAACTCAATGAAAGGATGGCTGAGTTGCGCTCTCAGAAACAGAAGTTGTCCCGCCACCTCCGTGACAAAGAAGAAGAGTTAGAAATAGCTATGCAGAAGATTGACACGATGCGTCAAGACATCCGAAAAGCAGAAAGGATAAGAAAGGAGGTAAATAATTATCAAATAATTAACCAGGAGAATATAATCTTGACCCCAGTTTGGGGGCAGAAACTGGATACAGCATAGCAAGTAATAATTTCATGAATTAATTTGCCATATATTTCTCACTGCAAGTTCCTCTGTGTTCTTTTCCATTGTGCTTCTTTTTAGTGACCTCATTGTATCTGTATTGCTCCATTCTGATTTATATATTTCCTTTTTAATTCAATATGCCAGATGAAGTTCCACTTACTGGAAATGGATAGTTGATGTTTTGGGTTGAGACCCTTCCTCAGGACTGGAAAGTAAGTGGGCAGATACCAAGTTCTTGCCTCACGCCCTTTGCCCCACCCTTTTATACTGGCCATCTGCCCTCTTTCTTTCCAGTCCTGATATTTTGGGTTGAGACCCTTCCTCAACTATCCATTTCCCTCCATAGATGCTGCTTGACCTGCTGAGCTCCTCCAGCATTTTGTGTGTCGCTCTAGCTTCTCTAATCTAATCTTGCAATGGAACCATTTTAGAAAATCTTGTGAGCATCCTGACAAGGACCTTGTTATCCTTGACCAGAGCAAGCATAACTTCTATGATTCTCCACTTATGTAACTTGAGATCCATGTTTTACAAACTACACTTAATATGCCCTTCAAAGATCTGTGCACCTGACCTCCCAGCTCCCTGTGTTCCTCTTTAAAACTATGCCATTAAATCTATATTGCCTGTCCCCAAATCTTCTCAGTGTTAAATTTCATTATTCCACTTTGGAATTTGTCTGTCCATTCTGCTAGCTTTTCTTACCCAGTTGCAGCTAATTGGTATTATCCTGTTTGACAATCTTGCAAGTTTGATATAATTGGCAAATTTTAGACTTTTAATCCAATCTTCAGGTCATAGGTGGGAGAAAAAAATCACCCATTGCCTTAGCCTCCACAGCCGTCCTTGTCAATGAATTCCACAGATTCACTATCCTCTCATTGAAGACATTCCTCCTCATCTCAGTTTTAAAGGGACGTCCCTTCATTCTGAGGGTATGCCCCTGAATCCTAGACTCTTCTACTAATGGAAACATCCGTTCCATGTCCACCCTATCCAAGCCTTTCTGTATTTAGTAGGTTTCAATGATATTGCCTCTCATCCTTCTGAATTCCATCAAGTACAGGCCCAGAGCCATCGAACGCTCCATATACATTAAGCCTAGGATCTTTCTTCTGAGCATTCTCTGGATCCACTCCAGGGCCAGCACATCTTCCCTTGGATATTGGATTCAAAATTGCTCACAGTATTCCAAATGCGGTCTGACCAATGCCTCATAAAGCCTCTGCAGGACATCCTTTTATATACTAGTCCTCTCAAAATGAATGCTAACATTGCACTTGCCTTCCTTACTACTGGCTCAGCTTGCACCTGAATCCTGAACTAGAGTTCCCAAGTCCCTTTGTACCTCCGATTTCTGAATTCTCTCCCCACACCTTTATTCTTCCTACCAAAGTGCATAACCCCTTACTTCCCTACACTGTATTTCATCTGCCACTTCTTTACCCGCTCTCCCAACCTGTCCAAGTCCTCCTGCAGATTCCCTGCCTCTGCAACACTACCTGTGTCTCCACCTGTCTTGGTATTGTCTGCAGACTTGGCCACAATGCCATCAGTTCCTTTATCCAGATCACCCATCTTTCATTAAACTTTTATTCTGCTTTACCTGGCTGCATCCCTTCTCATCTCAAAGAGGTAGGCCCATCTCCACTTCAGAAGTTCTGTTTTAGATTGTTTCTTGCCCCTGTCCATCACTAATCTAATGATGCAGGGATAAATGTTATTCAAGGGATCTCCCATAAAATCATATCTTGTGTGGTTCACAGCCCACCTTATTCCTCCAGAATCAAATCCAGCAATGCCTCATTCCTAGCTGTGCTGGCAATGTTCTGCTCAAGGAGGTTTTCCTGAAAACATTTCAGATGTTTTTATTCCATTATTATCTCAATTAATATTTGGATAATTGAAGATCTCAATATCACTACTTGCACATCTCTGTAAATTACCTGGAGATTTGCTATTGTCTTCTCACCAATCAGAAATCTGTTGAATGCTTGTGATCATGAAAGCATCGGGGTTATCAAGAAAGCACATCAATGTATGTACTTTTTCAGGCATCTGAGAAAATTTGGCTTGTGCACGAGGATTCTCTTGACCTTCTCACTATAGAAAGTATCCTGATGGGCTGCTTTTCAGCCTGGTATGGTAACTGCTCTGCTCTGGACCATCAGGACCTGCACAGTGTGGTAAACACTGCCCTGTCCTTCACAGGCTTATCACATCCTTTCATCCTGTCCATCTTTATGCTGTGTTACATCAGGAAGGCTAGCAGTATCATCGAGAATGCCTGCCACCTTGGCTATTCCCTTTTCTTTCTTCTGCCTTCTAGGAGAAGACACTGGAGCTTGAAAGCCACGTTACCAGACTCGAGAACAACTTCTTTCCCGCTGTATCAGAACGAACCAGTCATCTCTTTCACATCACCTTTCTCGAACCCTTAACTTTACCTCTTCTATTATTGTCACTTTAGCATTACTTTTTGCACTACTTCAGTTTTCCCTACTATACCTTGCACTATTCCGTTGTTTTGTGTTTGTTGCTGTGTTGTATTTATTATCACCACGTATACTGTTTATTCTGTAAGCTTCAGGCGAGCAAGGAATTTCATTGCACCCTTAAGCTAATCCGAATCTCCAAGCTGCCTGACCATTTCCTTTTTACTTCTCAATCTCAATCAAATAGCCTCCTCATTTCATAGCACTGCAATAGCTTCCTTTGATGTTTATGTTATTTATTCCCCTTCCTAAATGCTTAATCACACTTCTCTGGATTGCATTCCTAATGCCACATCTCTGCTCGCGTAACTGGTCTCATGATGACTTTCTACAGTCTTCAACTTTCTTCCACTGCTGATGTTGGTATCACTTTCAGTTCTTAAACATTGCTCTTTCATTTAAATCCAAATCATTGATATATCCTACAAGGAAATTCAGCATAAAGCCCTGTCCATTGAGCATTGGCTCCATTTTAGCCATTACTTTTTCTTTTCCCGCTGCTGAGCTAATTTTAGATCCAGTTTTCCATCTTCTCCAAGGTCCCATAGACATTTATTAACACAACTGTGTCTTATTCTGTCATTGTCCACCTGCTACGGAGTTTGGCACCCTGACTAATTTTGTTCTTCTTCCCTAATTCAGGAGTGCAACAGCTAACTGCAGTAATTGCTCCTGTTCTACTGAGATCTATTGACTTTAGATATTTTGAATTTAAATTAGTGCCATCATATTCCATTGAAACACATGGCTTTTTATTTAATTAGTCTGTGTTGACATGATCAAAGTTTCTTAAAATAGAATGTTCAGTACAGAATAAACAATACTGTTTACTACTCATTGAAGTGATTATTTCTTTTAAATGTAACTGTATTTCATGGTAATTGCATCAGGCTGTATTGATTAAACTATTGACATAGTTTTGTCACTTGGGAAGCACAAACTTGTTATGCACTGTTACCTAGGGATCAAACTAGAGTAATAAATAATGTTACATTTTGCAGCAGCATGCTCTCATTCATTGCAGCTAGCCAGCCTTTTTTGTTCATTGACCATTCAAATCTATTTCTGCCCTCTTCAGATGCTAGTGTTTTTTTCTGTATCATCTCCAGTATTGTTTCATAGTTGTTCAGTATTTCTAAATAGAATTTTTAAAATATCCAAAGCTATTTACTATTTATAGATTCCTAGTTTAATCCAAGAATATTAAACTTTTTCTGATTGCTGAAACGTTGTTGTTATGAATCAATTGTAATGTATATGTAAAGGATAATGTATCAGTTTTGTGGTGGAAAATACGCAATTTAGTGCATGTTTAGATTTGCATTGAGACTTTTTTCCCCTAGCTGGAAGCTCAGTTGGAAGACTCAATTGCTGAAGCATCAAAGGAAAGGAAGCTTCGAGAACACAGTGAGGCTTATTCCAAGCAACTGGAAAATGAAGTGGAAACATTAAAGGTTAGGCTATATTAAAGCATTGTTAAAGTTCTATGTAAGTAAATTATATTTTTCTTGAGGAAAATATTAAGGTAGAATAATTAACAAAACAACTGCCAATCCACAATTAATTCCATAAGATTTAACAATTCACCTTGGCTTATTTAGCTTTTATATGTAAATGAATAAATGAGGAAAGTAGTGACTTTGTTGAAAGACTTCAGCCTTCTTGGACAGAGGAAGGGTCAATAAGAGAGGATTTTTGTATGTTAATAGTAGGCTCAACAATTTTCTTTCTACATATTTAGCTGAAGCAAGGAGGCCGGACCACAGGATCCAGTTTACAACACCAGCAAGAACTCTCCAAGATAAAAGCAGAACTAGAAAAAAAACTGGTTTTCTATGAGGAAGAACTGATGAGGTGTGAAGCTGCTCACAGTACAGAGATTAAGAACCTTAAAAAGGAGGTCCACGATTCAGATGTACAACACTTAGCTCTGCAAAAAGACGTCATGATACTCAAGGACAAATTGGAGAAGGCCAAGCGAGACAGGTAAATATCCAAAGAAAGGCACTTAATAGTTGATTAATAGGATCAACAAGTTTATTGGTTACTTTTTATATTTGCAGCAACATTCCAAAAATGTTTTCAATTTGAGAATTAATTTTATAGCAAATAGGAAAAAAATGCACATCTAGTTACCTTGATAAGGTTTGTGTTGACAGAACGTTAAAATGTATACCCATATTGATATACTCCCTATCTTTAAATCAATATCGATAAGAGAACAAATTAGATATTTCCCAAGGCAGTCAAGAGAAGGTCATTCTAGAGAGCAGTTCATTCTTCAGTTGACCTTAACACAGTTATAGAGACCAGGGAGTGAAGACAAAATAACTAATATGAAGGAGCACTGTTACTTTTATAACGAGCTAAGACGTGTATATTCTCTGCAAATCATAAGCTTATCTGTTTTTTTGCAATGGTTGTTGCTACTAAGATGGATTTAAAGCAACTGTACTTTTAATGAACAGCCATTTGATCCACAGAAACTTATTAATAATTTTCTATTTTTTCATTATTTTGGTTGTATTGTGCACATGCTGTAACTCTGGAGTAATCTTACCATGCAATCTTATGTACTTGGGTAACATTTTGGCTTGCAGTGTTCAAATGTTTTGAAGAAAAAATGGAAACATTGAAACTCTGCTCTTGACACATTGCATTAATGCAAAATATGGAGTGTTTATTGAGTCTTTTAGAGAACATAGCTGAAAAAGTTGGTTTGAAACTTGAAGCTGTAGTTCTGTATGAACATAATGATTTTCAGAAGAATTTTTTTCTTTGCTGTTAGAAGATGGTTGTTTTTTAAAAATCTGCATAAATTCAAATCCAAATGACTAACTTCCAATTTAAAAAAAGTCTTTTAATTTGGTAATTATTACAAATCCATTCACCCACCATGTCTGTGCTTTCTGACCTACTCTGACTCCTGGTTAATCATGGAAATTTTAGGCACAGAAGGAGGCCATTCAGCCATTTGATTTTAAAACTATCATCCTTGTTGTCATATCCCGTTATGGCCTTGCCCCTCCCTTTCTCTGGGTTCTTCTCCAGGCTGATAATCCTCTGGGATATCTGTACTGCATCATTTCTGGACTCTTGCCCATCCCCAAATTTTAAATGCTCCACTTCCATTTTCCAAAGCCTTCAAACACTAGAATTACCTTAGTCCTTCTGTCTTTCTGCACCTCTTTCAAGATATTCCTTAAAAATCAATTTCTTTGACCAATCTTTTGTCCTCTAAATCTCCTGATGTGAATAACATTTCTGTGAAGCATGTGAATGTTTTTGCAATTTTAAAGTACCTATTTAAATGAAAGTTTCTGTTGTAACAAGTCTTAAGATTTATTTTAGTCAAAATTGCTTTATTATTTGGGAGCAGTTCAACTACTTGATAAATGTGCAAGTATTAGAAAATTAAGTAATGTTAAGTCAGTAGTCTCATTTTTTTTCCATTTATGCTCAGTTTTTATTGGAGGTTAACTGGAGAAGCTGCAAATGATTAATTTGTTTTCTGAGTTTTCATTATATAACTTAAATGAGAGACTGTCTTTTATACATTTATGGATTTAAATCCCCATTACTGTGTTGAATTGATATTTTGGGGTACAGCTTCCTTTTGTAGACCATTATAGTGATATAGCACACAACTATAACCGATCAAATGAAATAGTGCTTTATGACATGATTTGGGGTAAAAAGTGGTAAATAAATTTCTTGTGTGTAGGCAGAATGAGATGGAGGAAACACTGAGTGAACTGAAGAAGAAATATGAATGTGAACGAAATATGCTTATTGAAGAGAATAAGAAATTTTCAGTTGAGAACGATCGAGTAAGTCATCATTTCACCTGTGATTATTCCAAAACTATTATCATCCTCAATTATAATGTTTTAAAAGTCTGTGGAGAAAAATGTACATTAATACCTATACTTTTGTTTTTGATGTGTATAAACTGATGCATGTGTTTGTAGATGTTCATTTTTGGGTTGGAATCCAGAAATTAAGTGTTTTTTTTGACACTACTTGTCAATGGCATCTGGGTCTATTGTCGAGAGTTTTGCCACTGTAAGGAAAATGCTTGCAGTAGGGAACTAATCAAGAAATATACTCTAAGCCAATTGGGTTCAGTCCGTTTTCTCTACACTTTGTAAAAGGACAAATATCAATCTGATTATAGTGTAATTTGCACTGGACATAGAATTCATCTGTCATCTATTACAAACAATTTATATTTGAAAATACCATAGTTCCTTCATGTAGTTAGATGATCAGAACATTTTTGTTCTCAACTATTTACCTGAAAATGTTTACATAGATTTAAAAAATAAAGACTTCTTTAAAATCTTCACTTTCACCAATTACCCTCTGATAAAGAACAAGTCAGCTGACCTCATCTATAGAATAATTTAATGTTGTTTGTTATTATTTGTTTGTTTGTGGATGTCACTGGCATTTATTGTCCATCCCTAATTACTCCCGAGGAGACAATTAAGAGGCAACAACATAGAGTATGTAAGCTAGGAGTCCAAGTCAGGCCAGACTGTTTAAGGAAAGATTTCCTTCTCTGAAGGACATTGAAGCAAACTTTCATGGTTATTTTTAGTAAGACTAGTATTTTTAACTCTTAAGATATTAATTTAATTATTTAAATTTGAATTTCCCAGCTACCCTGCTGGAGTTTGAACTTGGCTCTGCATTGATGGTCCAGAACTCTGGTTGCTCATAACTTGCCCACAATGCCACCGGCTTGCTATAGGAAAATCTGCCTTGGTTCTGGCTTCTTGTGGTTTTTCAGTATTTGTTTTTTGGGAAGTATTCACGCATAGACATTGAATGAAGATTTAGCTCTCCTATACAATATACATGTTTAACGTAAGTCATTACATGCTTATGGACCAATGAATAATTATGCTTTTATCTAATTGAACTTTTTTAAGCTCCTGTGACAATTAAGAGTTTTCTGGTATTAGATGTTCGTTGTCTGTTTCAACATGATAAATATTCACAGTCCACTTGAAAATATTTGTATTATTCCCATTTTATAAATTGCAGCTTTTTATAAATTGATTTTATAAACTGATTTTCAGATGTGTACATTTGTGGACAAGCTCACAGCGCAAAACAGGCGGCTTGAGGATGAGTTGCAGGATCTTGCAGCCAGAAAAGAGTCAGTGGCTCACTGGGAAGCTCAAATTGCGGAGATTATACAATGGTATGCAATAGTGTTTTTTAAATATTATTATGTAAAGATTTGAATATGTATGTAACAGTTTTTCAACAATTATGGAGCCTCAAGTCTGCTTATGTTGTATACTTTTAGGGTGAGTGATGAGAAAGATGCAAGAGGATACCTGCAGGCTCTGGCATCCAAGATGACAGAAGAACTTGAATCCCTCCGCAATTCTAGTCTTGGTTCAAGAACATTGGTATGATTTATAATAGCTATTTTCACACATGAAGGATAAAGCATGTAATTTTCCACATCTAGTAAAATTTTATCATAATTCATTTGTATATCTACTTGATCAACAAATCCTTAAAACAATTTTCTGAAATAATGAGATGTGCTTTGTGCCTGTAATTGGTAAATGTAACCATCAATTATCTACTCCTCTGTAAAGGCACATCTACATGATAACACAAAATATTTCTGCAGAAAATCTTACATTATAGTCACTATGTCATTGTGGACTAAATGCTGTAAACCATGTACAACCTGAGAGAAATGTTACTTTGATTTTGTTCCTACATTGTTGATGATGGACTAACAAATAATTTCAGGAATATGAAAAACGTATTGACATTTAACTGTCAGAATGCCACATCAACAATGGCCATTTTAGGAATTGGTTGTACATTTGGTTTTATCTGTCATTGAATTTATGAAGTGAGTATAGATGCCATTATAAACCTAGAATTTACTGAATCCAAAGGCATTAGAAACCAAATTAGCATCAATAGTTGCCATTTGGGAAAAAAATACTTAACACAGGATGTTACCAAATGCCATCTCGACTCCTTCTCATGAGGAACTGGCAACTAAGCAAATAATATTCTTATGAGTTAACTATTCTTTGTTAATTCTCTACGTTTGCTCATCCAGGATCCTCTGTGGAAAGTAAGACGCAGCGCAAAGTTGGATATGTCGGCTAGATTAGAGTTGCAGTCAGCACTTGATGCCGAAATACGTGCTAAACAGTTAGTGCAGGAAGAGCTAAGTAGAGTGAAAGCTACCAACATGGCATTTGAGAGGTATGGTTTTCATTGTTAAGAGCTCCTATGAACTATAGTTAGCGTTAAGTTTCACTCCTCATTTTACGTGACATTGCTCACATAGTTGAATGGGCCTGCATGCAAGTCATCTGTAACCACTCGATCTAAACATTGAATAAAAAAATTGCATTGTGTGCTCATATTTTTGAAGGCTATTATAGTAACTATTTTTTACACATTCAACTTCTACTTATTAACTTTAAATCTCAGTTGCAACTTTAAAATGGTTAGCTGTTGAATGTCCAGCTTTTGGTGTGAAACTTTTACGGTTTGGGTATTTTTATGGAATGTGAGGCTTTTTCTAAAGTGAGAGCAGGTGGAAGTCAGTTGACCCCTTTCCCTAAGCCACCTCTTAACATCCTTTGATTCCAAATATCTGTCGATTTGGGTCTTAAATATATTCAGCATCAGAGTTGACTTGCTCTAGATCTAGGCTGCCCAGTCAAGGGAAACAGTTTATTGGCATCTACCCAAGATGTATGCAAGGTCATGCTTAGAGTATTGTGTGTTCATCATAGGAAGGAAATAACAGTCCCGGAGAACATACAGCAGGCATTCACTAAGATAATACTAGAGACGATGAACTACAATTTTGAGATGAGGCTTGGTACCTGAAGATTATTTCCACTGGAGCAGAGAAGAGGAGATTGAATAGATCTTTATCCTAGAGGAGATTGTAAGATTGTGAAGGGGTTTAATGGAGTGACTAGGAAAGGTCTTTTTACTCTGCTGAGAAGTCAGTGATTGGAGTTTTCAGTTGAAAGCTGTCATCTGTGAGTGTGTAGCTGTGAGCAGAATTTTTTTGTTTAGATGTTGCGAAAGAAACATGTACTTCTAATAAAAGATCGGATGTATTTAAAATAAATGAAATTGCAGGCCATGGAGAGTAAAGTAGGTTAGTGAGATTAACTTGGGAATGGCAGCACAGATGCAGTGGGCCATATAGTCTCTACATCATAAAATTCCATTAACTGGTGCCAACAAAGTATAATCAGTCATAAGGTTTGATGGCACCAACTAATGGAAGACACTGACTAGCCTGAAAGCACACAGCCCTAGAGGCACAAATTACTGTAGATGAGGATTTGAATAGACGCTCTTCTGTCAACCTACACCATTGTTAGCAGTTGAACTGAGAATCTGGCTTGTCACTTGGTTCATCGCCCTTTATTCTTGCCTTCTCATCTTGTCAGGACACTGAGGATGATCTTGCTCATTCTCCATGCCCTTGAGTTGAGCTTTGAAGTCTCAGCAGCAACTAAATGTCAGGTGGTGCATTGCTGAGACCCGACTCTTGGAACATCCATGTCAGGTTTTAATAGCTGGGGGCAGAGCCTTCTCTTGTGTCATGGCTGTAACTGAATTTAGCAGTTTTTACTGGTCTCTACTGCTCAGAGATTTACCCCAATATGATCCAGACTACCAAGATGATAAAGGCACAGTAGATATTGTCACAAGTAACAACGAATCTAACATTAAAGGAATATTTGTATAACAGTGATAATGGCCTAGATTTTTCCATTAGCAGTGAATGAATGCAGACGTGTCTAAAATCAGAGGGTGTAGGTTTAAGGTGAGGAGCAAGTGGTTTTGAAGGGATCTGAGAAGGTGATGGAGGCAGGTACTCTCACAACATTTAACAATGTCTGGATGAGTAGTATAGATGGGACCTGATGGTCAGTGTGGGCATTGTGTGCCAAAGGGCCTGTTTCCGTGCTGTGGGATTCAATGACTCTGACTCATGAAAGTAAATCTTCAGTGCAGATTTTATTTGACAGCAGCTAAGACTTGCCATAATGTTAAAAGTTTTTGAATTATAAAGCTCTTAAATTTTTTTGGCATTTTTAGTTGGGTAGCTTGTGGTGAAGACACTGAACATCAACAGCATTCTATGTATTTGCATTACCAAGTTTCCAGAAGATATGATGCATCTTCTGGAGGAGCAGAGCAACTCAGGTAGCAACTTCCTGAATTCTTAGTTTAGTTGCAGGAGCCAGCCACTGCTCTCCAGTATATTCCCTAATAATGATGAGCATTCAATAGCCTTGCATTCTCCTTGCAACATGTCCAGAACGATGTGATTGAATTCATGCATGTTGGCTTGGACTTTGTGGCTTTGGAAGGAGAAATGTAACACAGTTAAGGAGAACTAACCCCTCTTGACTAATAAATTAGCCCGTTTGACAAATGGTAAAAGACAACTTAATACAAGTGGAAAGAACATATCAAAGTGCAAAGGGCTGGGTGGGATATAAAGAACACCAAAGGAAGTTGAAAAAGATAATAGCTACAGAATGAAATATGGACAACAAGTTGCATCGGATATCAAGGTTATCACTGGTTTTAGAATAATATTAGTACATACACAGTTAGAAACCAGATGTATTATTTTTGCTGCTATTTGTGTGGAAATTTTGATCTATCGCTCAAGATAGTATAACATGTGTAAGTTAATATCATTGAAAAAATATAAATTTATAGTAGTATATTCTTGGGTGGGATGTCCATTAGGACATTAGCATTCCTCTGCCAAAAATAAGATTATTGCATTATCTTGGTGAGGAATTGAACATCTGTAAAACCTCGCCTTTCTGGCTTTCCAACGTCCATGTGAATTACAAAGATGTTAGATCATGTCCAAATGTAAAAATCATTTCAATCAGATTCATTTTGGTATTCTGTATTCTCTTTTTCATGAAAACTATTTTATAGCAAACTGAAGGAAGCGGATGCCAAGAATCAGCAATTCATGGAGGAGATAGTGAATTTAAAGAAAGAATTGGAGGAAAGCAGAACTAGAACAGAAAAAGGTTAGTAATATTTGTAGCTTGAAACATCTTTACAGTAAGTTATAGATATGGACTGCTTTTCTGCAACAGTAAAAAAATTTTTTAATTTTTCATTTCTATGCTTTTTCTATTAAAGGTCTCAAACTTCCAGATTTTCAAGACTCAATATTTGACTATTTTAACACCTCTCCAGTTCCACATGACTTAGGATTTAAAGTAAGTGTTAATTATATAGTGATCAGGTCAACTTTCAGTAATAACATTTTATTCATGGTGTCAGAAATTTCATTTGAGCAGGAAAAAAATTAGAAATACAACTTGAGTAAGTCAGGACAGAAAAACTGTGTGGCAGAAAATGTTAGTTCAACAATGCAGAATGTTTTTTTTCCTAATTGTTTAAAGCAACTTGATGTAGGATTTAGTCAAATGTCGAAAGGATGCAAAATTAATTAAGGATACCCAGAAATGCAGTATCCTTGAAGTTTTTCTGTTACTTGTAGATTCAATTCACCTTCTATTTTTCAGTGCTGTTTCCTCACAAATTAGAACTTTAAACATATACTTTATGGCATTGAGTTATGCAGATTCCAAACATCTCTCAAGAATCTGTTATCTGTTCTTTTTAATGAAATCACTATCTTCCTTCAAAACAAATTTGATTATATCCAAATGTAGTAGTCTCTTTGCAAGAGATGGTGTCCTGATGAAAACCTTTCAATTTGCAGAAGGGAATTCACTAAGTGTATTTTTCTCGTATCTGTTGCAGTAAGGGTTCTGTTTCTTCTTCGTCTACATCATCTCTTCTAGCATTTTGGGAAGAAGTAAGTTTCCGTGCTTGCTTTGTCACTTAACTATTGCAACCTGCATCATCTGACCCTATGAACCAGCTGTGTTTCCCTATTCTGTGTTAATCACTTCTGCTGTTGCTTTATTTGAAACTTCCTATACTTTTTTGGTTGCCACTGCTAGTGTTTGAAACTTGCTTGTGTTCGATGTATTAAAACAAACAGTTCATATTTCATACTTAACTTCCTAATTGCTGTTACCATAGTGCTGAAACAAATAAAGAATTATCCTTTGACTCTTGATAATATAATTAAGCAGTCTACTAAATACAAAAGGTTGGCACTTTTGAAAAATATTTGTTTAAAAGCAATATTGTTTTAGAAAATTAATGAAGTACAGGAGTTCAAATAAAATTGAACAAATGCTTTAAATCACCCCTCATTAATTATTTCTGATTGTTTCATTCTGTCTAATTAACTAAGTTGTAATCTATTTAAGCAATGATTCAGATGTAATCTGGCACTATCACCTAATAAAGATGAATGTTTTTGCAGTACTTTTTCATTAGCTCCTAGTTCCTGGATCCACTGAGGAGTTTACAGCCATTTATTTGAACTCCTGAATTTGCACATATGTAACTGTTTTGACACTTAGTGAGCATGTAATTGGTCTGCATCCTAGAGTTTTAGAATTTACAGAAGCTAGGTGATCTGACATTTACTCTTCCCTGTCTAAAATATTGTTTTAATGTATTGTTTCAATGATTCTTGTTTTCTGGCTATCTTTTTCAAACTTGATGTCTTCCATCAAGCCCTGCTTTTTAAAGAACAGACATGTAAGAAAATATTTTGCCATACCTGACAGCATCCATTCCTTAGTCCATTGTAGACTAGGTTATGGTTTGAGAATAAATCATGATTGAAATGGTTCTTGTTGCTTAATATAAATGAACCTTATCTTCATTTTAACATGGTCTTTGGGTGGAATGATATTGTGGGTGTAATTTGTAAAATATGCCCTCTAATAAATGAGTCTAAAGTACCCAAAAAGATCAAGATCCAAGGTCCAATGGGTATATAAAACAGTTACAACACACCTATGCAAAATAATAATACTCAGCATCTTTGAACACAGTTCAAACTGAAAAGCCTTTGAATACAAAGCTGTGTGACAATCATATTTAAGCTAATGTAAAAATAGAAAATATTGGAATTACTCAGTCGATTGGGCAGAATCTGTGAAGAGAAAGACTGAGTTAACATTTCACCTTGATAACTTTTTATCAAGCTGGTGGTAAATTTTTTAATTCCATTTTGCCTCTGAGACAGAAGTTTGTGATTTAAGGTTTGCTCCAGAAACCTGAGCACATAATCTAGCTTGTCATTCAATGCAATATTGCAGCGGTACAGCATTGTTAATCCTCTACTCTTTTGGATAGTACGTTTAATAGCATCTTCCTTTAGACTTCTAAGCACTTATAGGAATATTTAAAGCTTGGGAATTTCTCCTGTCATCCTTAATATGCTTAGACCTCAAGCAGCACCTAAAACATATAATCTGATCATTTATTTCACTGATATTGCAAGTTAGCTACCACTTTTGCCACATGTCAACACTCCTCAAAACAACTCTAGCAAGGAATAGATGATGTTTTCAAATCATAATTTTAATGAATCCATGAAAAAAATGATGATTTGACCTTTTTGGGATACAATCCATTTAAAATGGTTCTTTTGTTCAGTTGGTGCATTTTGAATCACTAGCTTGATGCCTGGGATGGCTGGTTTGTCATTATGAGGAGTGGTTAAGCAGACTGGTCCTAAACTAACTTGAGTATTGAAAAATGAGAGGTGATTTCCTTAAAATGTACAAAATTCCCTTTGGACTTGCTGGGTAGATACAGGAATGATGTTTTCTTTGGTTGCTGTGTCTAGAAACAGGGGTTGCATTCACAAAATAAGAGGTTGGCCATTCTGGACAGAGGTGAGGAGAAATTGCTTCATCTAGCAGTATTGAATATTTGGAATTCTTTACACCAGAGGTATGCGGAGGTTCAGTCACAGTATATTCAAGGCACAGTTCAATAGGTTTTGTAGACATCAAGGACTGAGGAATACACGGTTAGTGTGGGAAATTGGCAACAGGATAAAAGATCAGGCATGATCTTATTGAATGAACTAAGCCTGAGGCTGAATGGCCTACTTTTGTTTCTTGCATCTTAGATTTAGTAAGTGGAATAGTATCCAAAGACATGCTTCATCCTATATTGCTTTTTGATTGAAGGATCTTCCTGTGACTTGTAAAAATAGTGCAAAGTAAGTTGTAAGAGTGCAATTTTGGGTATGGTCTTTACAACTTCTGGGTTTCTGAAGCAATAATTTTAAACAGAATCTTTAACAGAGTTTTATTCAAAATTTATATTTTTTAGAGTGGTTCTGTCAGTGAATCTGATATCGGTGCCCTGAAGCCTGAAGCATCTTCCCTTTCTCCATCACCATCAGCTTCTAGCAATGTGGAATGGAAGGATGTAAGTGTTGCCCGATATCGCACTCATAGAAATCTTTTATGTGAAATACTTTAGCTTTGTAAAGTCTACTAAGCCACTTTATGAAGTACAGTATTCTCCTAACAAAACTGATTATGCCTTCCACAACTTAGTCTACTGATCTTTTGAATGCTGTGATTCTTGTTGGCTAGGGTTTCAAGTAGTATTTATGTAAAAGCTAAAGACACCAAACTCCTTCGACCTGACACATTTTATTTAAATGCTAACCAGATAGTAAATAGCTGTTAACCTCACTCATTCGGTGTTGAGACGATGTGGTATCCTAATTTTTATCTAGCTAATGTAGGGCAGATTGGGAATCCAGCTGCACTTGATGAACCAAATGGTGATCTACTGTGCTGTATAATCATGATTCAACAAAGTCAATGTGTTTTAATGCTACACCAGGCTAATGGCACACCAAGCCGTTGAAGCAAATTATTGCAGATGGGACAGTGTGAGTTGAAAATCAGTGGATCAGTATAATGTAATCTTCACTTTTGGTATTGGTTTATTATTATCACTTGTACCAAGGTACAGTGAAAAACTTGTCTTGCATACCGATCGTACAGGTCAA